>MVGT01002994.1:11972-97905 GCA_002174775.1 Macleaya cordata | reverse complement strand
AAAAAAAAAACCATTTCAAAAAAAAAAAAACAAATGCATCAAACCACGCCTGATATATTTTATTTTTTTTTAATTTTTTTTAACTTTTTTAAATGACGATTATATCCTTCAAATCAGTTTTTTATTAATTTCTCAAATTGTTTTAAAAAACTACCACTGTGCATGTGGTTCTCGTAAGTTAAATAACAGAAAGGTAAAATAGCTTTTTACCCTGCATCACTGTGGATGCTCTTAGGCATGTAAATCATCCTGAAATGCCTTTCATGTAGGTCCCACAAGCAATATAACATTAGTAGTGTGACGCACATGCCATCTTTGGTGTAGTGTAGGGTATTGGGGTTGTGTCCATCCTCCTCCTCCTCCCCCCTTTTATTCTGATCTCAATTCTTTCCCTCCAAATTTTCTTGAGGGAAAAACCCTGCAAATCTGAACCCTTCTTCTCCAACCTATAAAACCAAAGCTTTTTAGAGAGAAAGAAGAGAGAGGGGAAACCATGGCAAAAGACGAGGAGGAATTCAGGGGTGAGATCGAAGAACGACTAATAAACGAAGAGTACAAAATATGGAAGAAGAACACACCATTCTTATACGATCTGGTCATCACTCATGCTCTTGAATGGCCTTCTTTGACCGTACAATGGCTTCCAGACAGAGAAGAACCTCCTGGGAAGGATTATTCGGTGCAAAAGATGATTTTGGGAACTCACACTTCTGAAAACGAACCTAACTATTTGATGTTAGCGCAGGTTCAGTTACCTTTAGAGGATGCTGAGAATGATGCTCGTCAGTATGATGATGAGCGTGGTGAGATTGGAGGCTTTGGTTGCGCCAATGGGAAGGTATTAGTTTGTATTCTTCTGCAAATTTTAGGTTTTGAGTTCTCTCTCCTATCTTTTGACTTTTTGAGGCACTGGTTTTGTTTGGTTTTTTGTTTTACTTTTGTGAAATTGGAAGTTTCAAGTTTGATTTTTCAGTTGCAAATTTTAGGTTTCTCTCTCCCCTCTCGTTTTGTTTTCTTGTTTACTTTCTATTTCTCTGCAAATGTTTGATTTCAAGTTTTTTCCTTTCTGTTTTTCTTCTTCTTCTCTTTTCTAGGGCATTGGTTTTGTTAGGTTTAGGGTTTACTTTTATGAGATTGTGTTACGTGCCTAAGTGCCACGTGGGCATGTGTAGTTATTATCTTATTAGTGTAGTTATTAGTTATATTTTAAATGTTTGAATTATCTGAAGAAGTTACTAGGAGGTAGTTATATTGTGTTTTCCTGTTTTCTATTTAAAGACATCCATTGTACTAAGACAATAAGTTAATAATGATAATTGTGTTTTGTTTATCAAACTTGTACCAAGTTTGTTAATGGAGGTTTCCACCCCCCTCGAAGTGGGTTCTTCTTCCCCTTTCTTATCTTTTATTTTTATTTAATTTAAGAGGTACGTATCAGATTGTAAGTGGCAAAGTATGAGTATTTTGTTGTAGGGGAATTTTATGACTGTTAAAGGAAAGTTGTGTTGTTCTTTTGGTTGGAATTGTGTGCTAGTAGCAAGTGGAAAGCGTTATCTTTCTTGTGGGGTTCTCTTTTGTTTGTCTTCTCTTTTTAGGGGCGCTGGTTTTGTTAGGTTTGTGGTTTTAATTGTGAAATTGTAAGTTGGTTAGTATGAATTTTTCGATGTAGGATATTTAGTGGTTGTTTGATGGAGATTTGTGTTATTTCTTTGTTTTTGAGTTTCTTTCTCTGGACTTGGGTGTTACTACAAGTGAAAGGTGCCGTTTTGCTTAAGGGTTTTGAGTTTGTAGGCTTGAAATTCCAGTATGTTGGTTTCTATCAGATGAAAAGTATATATAGTTTTCTGGGCTTTAATGGTGAACACATAAGTTGTTTATATTTGGATTTCTTTTAGTTTGTTGGGATTTTTTTTTCTTTTTCTCAATAGATGTATTTTAAAGAAACTAAGTTTTCACTGATGCACAATGAAGATTGGTCACTGCCCTTCTTAACCAAGGAATTGGTACTGAGATGACAAAAACCTTGGAGTCCCCATTTAAGTCAATATTTGCTGAAGTAGTGTAATATCTTTTCTTGGAGGACTTCTCACATGCTATATGTTAGAGAACTTCTTAACAAAGGGTCTGATCAAGGAAATCTGTTTACCTTCATATTGGGGTTTTGCCTCTACTTTGTTCTTATTTGATAGGCTGGGAAAGGATTGGGAGAAACATACAATTGTCATTAAAAAAATGGCAGTTCTGATCCAACTACCATTAAATTCCATTTTGCTCTGTGTTCTGACCCACAAAATGATCATAGCAATTCCACCTTTTTAAAGACTAATATTGGAGATGAATTTTCCTATCGTTATTCAGAAATTTGTTTGTTTCACTTTTTGTAAGCACCCCTACATAAATCAAACATTGTTTCCTCCTAATAGTTATTCTACCCTTTGAGAAGATTTTATTCCAGATGAAGCTTCCTATCCAAACACTTGTATTGAACCATGTACATAAACCCATGAATGAATATGTTGACCGGTATATGGATATAGAAGGTTCGAAAATACCAACCTTGCGGTGCATATCCTTTTGGTACCCTTTTAGTTTTAGTTCAAATAAGATATTAAATAAAATGCATCTGCATTATGAAGATTCACTCCCAGGGTCATGCTATTTGCATCTTACTTGTGATTTGAGTTGAAGTATTAGACTTAACTGTAAATAGTAGAATTTAAATAAACATAGTACTTGATTTATTTATGCTATTTATGCTTTGAAAGACATAATATTTTTATTTTGGATTGGATTTTTAGGTACAAATAATTCAGCAAATAAATCATGATGGAGAGGTTAACCGAGCTCGTTATATGCCTCAAAACCCTTTTATTATCGCGACGAAGACAGTTAGTGCAGAGGTCTATGTCTTTGATTACAGTAAACACCCATCTAAGCCTCCTCTAGACGGTGCATGCAGTCCGGATTTGAGGTTGAGGGGCCACAACACTGAAGGGTATGGATTATCTTGGAGTCTGTTCAAGCAAGGTCATCTACTGAGTGGTTCTGATGATGCTCAGATATGCTTATGGGATATCAATGCAACTCCTAAGAATAAGGTTCTTGAGGCCCAACAAATCTTTAAGGTAATAGTTGTATTGTACAATATACTGTAGTTAATATCTGGATATGAGTGAAACCATTCCCTTGCTCTAGTTGGAATAGCTTGTCTTCTTTACTTACTAAAAATATCCACGAGCAGAATTGAGGGTGCTGTTTTCTCAAAGATAGCGATAATATCTCATAAGCTATTCCAAACACTGTTCATTTGTATTTTGCAATCCCAGAAAGGTCTTACTTACAGAAATAAGAAAACCAGTATTCTATTTTTCCAATATTAAGATGAAAAGGATATGATGATTTTTTGCTGGTTAACAGGCTGTCTGGTTTATAAGTATTGACTCTGCTGTGAATTCTTTGAAATAGTACCATGAAGGTGTTGTGGAAGATGTTGCCTGGCATCTGAGGCATGAATACCTCTTTGGTTCGGTTGGGGATGATCAACACCTGCTTATATGGGATCTCCGCACACCATCTGCTACCAAGCCAATCCAATCAGTTGTTGCTCATCAAGGTGAGGTGAGTTTCAAGAGTTCCCTACTTCACAATACCATTAAATTTACTCGATCAGTGGAATGAGGAGCTACATTTATTCATTGCTTTGTTCATTTGAAGTTTGGCATATCATTTGATTTTTGGTCTTCATGCAGTGCTGCCATTGTGCCCATAAATCCAATTTAATTCCATTTTGTTTGATAAACTGAACAATCTTGGCATATCATTTGAATCTTGGTCTTTGTGCAGTGCTGCAATTGTGTCCATAAATCCACTTCAATTTCATTTTGTTTGATAATCCTTCAATTTAGCTCATGGAGTTGATAAATTGGATAGTTTGTAGTGTGTCACCAGATATGGCCAAAGAACATGGGACTGATACGGGTATCGTATTTGATGCGAGAATCTATTTAGGAACTTCTGGAATAGACTTGAGTTTTCTTGTGATCTCTCTTTGGTTGAAGTGAAGTTTCTTAACAAGAATTTCTGTGATGCTACTGTATTCAAGTATTGAGGTTTTCTTGCTACATCAGTTTGGTGTTGCAGGAAGTTATGTTTCATTGTTTCCTTTTGGGGAGCTTGATTAGAATGATTTCTGAAGCAACACATTGACAGTGTGGGTTTACATGGAAAATGTTAGATGCGGAATAATCATGTGAAGAAGTCAGTTTCCTAACATAAAATATGGGCTTGGGACTTGGCATTCTAAAGTGTTTCTTTTAAAATGGAATTGATCATTGGGATGAGGAAAGATGTGCAGACACTTTTTAATTTAATTGAATTTTTCTACTACTCAATTTTGTCTAGAGATTATTATATCATCAATAAAGGAGATTGAATGGGTCAAAATTTTCAGTAACAGAAATTACAGAACTTACGAGGATTAACATAGCTACTGCACCTGGGGGTTACAGCAATTTATCAACTGCTTGAAGTGCTAAAATGTTGAGCAAGTTATGATATGTTAACAGAAGAGTTCATAGTCATATCTGATACAATGTTAACCTGAACTGGAAGTGTTTGAAAAGGTGGATGGGTCGAAAGGTGCAATAGGATTCTAATCATTCAACAAAGATATTAGAAATTTAGAATGTTGGTATGAGGTGGCAATTTAACCATTTTTGGTTGGTTGGAATGTTGTGGCACATTATAATTACTTCTATGTTTCTTATAAAATTCTTTAAATTAAGCATAAGAAATGATATAAAATCATTATGTGTTTTAGATCGATTAGTTTTTCCAATTATTGTTTGGTGGATAAGTATGTGATATAGTAGTTATACCTAAGGATGTCAAATCGTAAATTGTATTTTGAATCGTTTTAGGTTTTAAAATATCGTATCGTAAAATCGAATCGTGAATTGTAAGATTTTTAAGATCTTTTAATGTGACTTAAAAAATAGATATGTATGTAGATAACATCATAAATTAAGAGATACTTGTAAATATATGCATCTCCATTCATTTCTATGTGAGATACTAAATTCCCATTTTTCTTAAATGTATCTCTTAGTAGTTACTCACACACAAGTACCAAAGGTAGATCATTATACTATTAAGTATCAAGTTCTCAACTACAATCACTATTTTCTTGCATGTATTTGCTTTCCAAAGGGACCAAGAGAAGTCATACTTTCTGAAGGGATCTTTTTTTGACTATTTTTCGAAAGGATAAAATTCCCAAAACACAAAAAGGTGGAGAGGGGAAAACAGAAACAAAAGAAGAAGACCAAGAAACATGTTTCACAGTGTGAAACACATCCATGTCGAATCATATGATTCAGTATGAATTGTAAGATTCAACAATATATCGTAAGATTCAAATTTGAATCGTAGGATTTTGTCTAAAAAGGGATTCATTGTTCAAATCGAATCGAAAACCTTAAGATTCAAATCGTGAATCGTAAGATTTTAACATCACTAGACTTATACCAATAACTATAATGAATTTGAAAGTAGAAGGGAAACTTTCCATGGAAAGCTCTCCATCATTTCTATGATGCTCTTTCTTTAGGATACAAATGACTTTAAAGTATTAGGCTATTGACTACTCTAAGGGGTAATTTAGTCATTTTGGTCGATAAGCTTGGATTTGACAATACTTAATAATTACTTTTTTGAAGGCAAATTTATTATAACTAATTTGAATTCTTAGCAATCATAATTAATTTGAAGACAAAGAAGAGAGTTTTCCACTTGTGGCTTGACTTTCCATGAAGTACCCTGAGCTGAATTTAGTGGTCTGGCCACCAAGTTGGTGTGTCTGGTTTTACCACGAAGAGAAAAAACATCAAGCCAAGAAGGAGAAACAGATATCTGATAGAGAGCATGAATCATGTTCCATATTCATAATAATTTTCCCAACTTAGTGAGTCAATTATTTTGTTCCAAATTAGTCCTCTTTTAGGGGTAAAAGTTTCAAAAGTCCTTGGAACGCCTTGCATCTTTATCTAGAAGATTACTTCTGTTGTACAAAATGGTTCTCCCATATTAGGAGGTCTTTTTTTCCTGAAGTATAAATACTTTTAGATGTTATGATTTTGATTAGCACATTTGTAGTTAGAAGTGAATAAACTGGGTAGGTTTTATTGGAATTGGGAACTTGGAGGAACAGAAAAAGAAATACAGGATTTGAGACAACTAAATCTTTTTTTCTCTCCTTGAGTATGCAGTTTTAATATGTAAGTTAGTTTATTTATTAGGAAGGGTTACTCTCTGGAAGAAGCCTATTTTGTTGTCCTAGTCTTAGTAAGAGGGAAGGGGATCTTGTACTTTACCATTGCAAAAATCCATTAGTCCCACTCTTGGTCTCAGTGGTTTGCCTGGTTCAGTGAGGGTTCTCAGTTTCCTGAAGTCTGCAAGTAGCTAAAAGAGATCCAAGATGAATTTAGTGGAGTCTGGGTATTTCGATATTGTATATTGAAGCACCAAACACTATTCTCACATTGGTACTCAGATGATCTCCAAGGTGTAAGGATTCTAATCATCTTTCATTTTATTTTTAGTGGAAAGTTAGACTTTTTGAATGAGCTTAGGCTTTCTGTGCTTGTTCCAACACTTTTGACATTATTGATTAGTGAACTGCTTCTGTCCAACATCTCATACTATATATGTGTCTTGTTGACTCATTGATCTCGAGTCTTCAATCAATAAGCCACCTAGACCTAGTAGCACCATATTATATCCTAACACCTCATGAATTGCTCCGTGCTTGTAACCTTTAATCCATCTTATTAAACCGCACTCAAAGGTAGGGCATTTCCCATTGAGATAGGAACTTCTGTACCAGAAACAATGGTATCTCCAATTATAGCCCCTTTTCTTTGCTTATTAAAAAAATTTGGAATTCTCCAGGGTAGTTGTCGGTTTATAGGTGGGCCACATGAACAGTCAGGACCTTGAGGCTAAGAATTTCTGTTTGTTTTCCAACAGCTGTGACATTATTGTCCATGTTAATGCTTGAGTGAACACTTCGCTTCTTGTATAGTGAGTATGGATTCCCAACTCATTTGAGAGATCAAGTGCCACCTCACTGGTCGAAATTATATCCTGATTGTCCCATCAATGGTTTCTTTATTGATGAGTGCTCATATATCCTTCATTCATTTTTATGCGTTAGAGATTACTATATGGTTAAATTGTTCCCTAACATTTTGTACACCATTGGGAGCTACCCATACATATAACGTATTAAACTATGAGCCATAGGTTCTTATATTGAGAGACTATGTTGTGTTACTATATAACAGAATATGCAACTAGCTGATGCTGTTATCATCTTTTTGTAACAGGTCAACTGCTTGGCCTTCAATCCCTTCAATGAGTGGGTTGTGGCTACAGGTTCAACTGATAAAACTGTTAAGCTATTTGACCTTCGCAAGATCAGTACTGCTCTCCACACCTTCAATTGCCACAAGTAAGCATTCTCCTCATCATATGCTGTCTACTTTTTGTCATTCAGGCTAATCATGAATAATTAAATAATAAGGGAAAATATTATCCCGACATTTTCATAATCTCACTTTTGTGTGGTGCAACAACAATAGGGAGGAGGTTTTCCAAATTGGGTGGAACCCGAAGAATGAGACGATATTGGCTTCTTGCTGTCTTGGTAGGAGACTGATGGTCTGGGATCTCAGCAGGTACTTGCTTGAGTGAAATCTCATTACTTAATTTCTGAAATCTTTGAATTGACTGCATGCAAATGAGTTCTGCTTCAAGTTCTCTTTGCTTCTTTGTCAGAGTAGTAGATATTATCTTCTAGCACAGAACATTATTTCTGTCTGGAAACAAGAATAGTATTCCACTTGGCATCCATTTAGGGGTCAGGATGCAGCTTTCTGGACACTCATGAAGAAATATCATTTGTCAAGATTCAGCTTTATTTAATTATATTAGTTATGTTAAAATCTTACGATTCGATTTGAGTCTTAAGGTTTTCGATTCGATTTGAGCACTCAATTTTTTTTAGACAAAATCCAACGATTCAAATTTGAATCTTACGATATGTTGTTGAATCTTACGATTCACACTGAATCATACGATTCGACATGGATGTGTTTTTGATGTAAACTGTAGCGTGGAAGCAAAACTAAGATAGTTTACTCATTGATAAAATAAGGTTTCTCCTTCAACCCAAAAGGTTACAAGAGTCTCTACTCTTAAACTATTCTCAAAACTAAACAACCGATCTAGAATTGTGGCCAACGGCCCCTATTTATAACTAGAATCCTACCTTAAAACAAATAACTTCTTAACCAAGTAATTATCTCTAACAAGTAATTTTCTAATTTAGAACTCCTAAAAAATATCTTAAAGATCTCTTAGATCTCATCTCCACACGTGGGGTCCACCAAATCCACGCCCACCACCATAGCATATGCATACACATCATTCTCTCCCCTTTCGAAAGAATTCGTCCTCGAATTCAACTCCTATACCGGCTCTCAAAATAAAAATTCAGCAGCATGAGAATCTGAAAATTCTTCCAAGAGTTGTCTTTAATCTTCCACGAACATACAAAAATACTGTCAGCATTGATATGCCCCTCGGAATAAAAGTCCTTCAGTGTTATAGCAAATAACCAATGATGCACCTGCAGTTTTTGAAGCACTGGACCGAAATAAATAGAAGACTTTGTAATAAAAGACTCCCAAATCCGATCAATAAAACAACATATTTCGTTATCTGTCACCAACGTTGAAGATCTTGGACGTTTAGAATTTGCTGCTTCAAAAATTAGATTAGTGCAAACTGTCATTGAGGGCTGGTCGTGTAAGTGTCGAGGATGAGTATCAGATTCTTCCTCATACACACTAAAAGTTTGACCGACTTCATACGGCGTCTCCTGCAAACCTGTAAAATCTTCCCCTTCTTGATATTCAAAAAAATTGAGGGAGAACTAAATTCAATCAACGAATCTTCCACCTCCATATAATCATAAAAAATAGATGGGGTATCGTAATCAACGAACACACGTTCCTTTTCCAAATACTCATAAAAAATAGGTGGAGAGTCAAAATTTAATTTTTCCTCACCTGTACAGATTGAAGAAGACAGTTCTTCGTCGTTGTAAGGCACATGGTCTCTGAACCAAAATTGGACCTTCAAAATCAAAACAATCAACTTCCGGTGATATTTGATGTCCTTTGCAAGGGTTGTCTACAAAATTCAACCATGCCCTTTTTTCTTGGCGGCATTTTTTTTTTTTTCACGCATTATTCACGCGGCATTGTTTACGTGAATAAAACTTGATTTTTGTTTTTTGCGTGCGCACTATTCAGGGACTCCAACGAATTGAGGGTGATTCCTACGGCAACGTAGGAATGAAACGGATCAGTTGATCTCCCTTGAAGATGTTCTGCAATCCTTTGATGACGAACGACTACGAGTCAGTTTTTCTTCACAAAGATGTCTTGCAACTCGAACGGAACACGGATCTATATTTGTCGAATCAGTTGATCGTTCACGACGATTTCCTGGAAGACGAATACGCCCTAGATCTTGGGGCTCTGATACCAATTATGATGTAAACTGTAGCGCAGAAGCAAAACTACGATAGTTTACTCATTGATAAAATAGGGTTTCTCCTTCAACCCAAAAGGTTACAAGAGTCTCTACTCTTAAACTATTCCCAAAACTAAACAACCGATCTAGAATTGTGGCCAACGACCCCTATTTATAACTAGAATCCTACCTTAAAACAAATAACTTCTTAACCAAGTAATTATCTCTAACAAGTAATTTCCTAATTTAAAACTCCTAAAAAATATCTTAAAGATCTCTTAGATCTCATCTCCACATGTGGGGTCCACCAAATCCACGCCCACCGCCATAGCATTTGCGTACACATCAGTTTCTGATGTGGGTCACACTCTATAATTGCGTGTGCGAAATAACGCACGTGGATGTAGAGGGATTGCATTAGTCCCACATTGCTTAGGAGAACATCTAAGTGTTGGTCTATAAGGGTCACAAAACATCTTAAATTGCAGCAAGGCCTTTTGGGTGAGCTTAAGGTAAAGGCTTGGGTCCGAGGGAATGGGCCTGGGCTTATGCCAAGAGAAAACCCTGCACCATGTGAACTGGGCTGGAGATTGTCCGGGTGGTGCTTAAGTCAATGGCAATATTGTTGTTGTGTGAGGTGGCGTGACATCATGTGGTATCAGAGTGAGGCTATGTTGTTTTCTGCGAGAGGCGAGGCGATGGCCTTGCCGCCTCGCCTAGGCGTCACCCGGGAACTTCAGCAGTCCGGCGAGCTGCAACTCCGGCAGCCTGCTGAGACTGATGAAGCAGCATACCAGTAAAGATCGGCGGCGGCGAGTGAAAGCACGACGGCAAGGCAGAAAACCCTAGCTTTTCCCCTTTTTTCTTTCTATCGAACAAACCAAATGAGAGCCCTAAACTGAAGTTGGGTTATAAACCCATTTAAAGAACGTTTTAATAAAAAAAACAGTTCAAAATTTTGTTTTTTATAAAAAAACACCCAATGATTTGGGGGCACCACGCATTGGATTGGGGCGGCCGCCTATTTGATCCTTGGGGCGACCCTAAGAAAGGCGATAACCTGAGGAAAACAGGTAAGGCGATGCGGTCCTTCTCATATCGCCTCGCCTAGGTCGCCTAGGCCTAGGCGACGCCTTTAACAACATAGGAGCTGGGTTGTTCCCTCTAAGTGGTGGTGGATGATGTGGGTCACACTATAATTGCGTGTGCGAAATAACGCACGTGGATGTAGAGGGATCGCATTAGTCCCACATTGCTTAGGAGAACATCTAAGTGTTGGTCTATAAGGGTCACAAAACATCTTACATTACAACAAGGCTTTTGAGTGAGCTTAAGGTAAAGGCTTGGGTTCGAGGGAATGGGCCTGGGCTGGGCTTATGCCAAGAGAAAACCCTGCACCATGTGAACTGGGCTGGAGATTGTCCGGGTGGTGCTTATGTCAGGGACAATATTGTTGTTGTGTGAGGTGGCGTGACATCAGTTTCACACCGTGAAACATGTTTCTTGATCTTCTTCTTCTTTAGTTTTTGTTTTCCCCTCTCCACCTTTTTGTGTTATGGGAATTGTCCTTTCTAAAAATATATAAAAAAAGATCTCTTCAGGAAGTATGACATTTCTTGGGCCCTTTGGAAAGCAAATACATGCCAAAAAGTAGGGATTGTAGTTGAGCACTTGATACTTGATAGTCTAATGATCTATATTTTATTTTTGTGTGTGTGTGTGAGTAACTACTAAGAGATACATGTAAGAAAAATGGGATTTGAGTATATCACATTTAAATGAATGGAAATACATATATTTACAAGTATTTTTTTTTTTAATTTATGATGTTATCGACATACATATATATATATTTCTTAAGTCTAATTAAAAGATCTTAAGAATCTTACGATTCATGATTCGATTTTACGATACGATTTTTTAAAACCTAAAACGATTCACGATTTGACATCCTTATAATTATAACCATCTTGTTGCTTTCATTCTTTTCGAATTGGTAAAAAGATTTTGGTTCATCGATCAAAGTATTTTTTTTCTCTGAATGTCTCGGTTGAGGTGTCTCATTCCAGTGAAGTATTGAGATGATAGACAGATAGAGATCATCTCACACTGGATAACTAATCGAGTTTGTATATGTAGCATATGTGTTTTAGAAATATTGTTAATTTCACATTACGTCATATTTTATCTTAGTTAAGAATTTAAAGACTAAGTATAGTGTTGTAGTTTAATTAGTATTGAAGTTCATCGTAATTTTTCCAATGTGCCATCCCTTTTGTTTGAGAAGCCTCATTTTGTCTAGCGAGAGGCTGATTGAGAATGAGATTTTAAATCTTTTTCTTATAGCCTTCAAAACCCTAATTGTTGAACCCAAATTACTCTATCACCAGGTCCATACATCCGACACTGATAGTCTTTTAGCTCCCATACTGGTAGGGCAGTCCCAAAACCTCTAGTACCCTACTTTCACTCTTGTTTACTATCCGGCTTCCTGAATAGAGCAACGGTAAAAACATCTTTAACAGCAACCACTGCCTCGCCATCCCATTCAAGTCTCCTCCTGTACCTGTTCCTGCTTCGTGCAAATTAAGATCAGAGCTTGTGCATCATACTTATCCTTTATTTAGTACATAGTTCTGATCATTTCAGGTTAAATTTCGAACAGTCGATGTCATGGATAATAAGGTGTTGAATTCCGAACCACATTTTAGGTTGCAGCAATTAGGTGGAGGAATTGACCAGATCGGTATTTGGATATCAGCTTCAAGGTTGTTTTATTGTATTTTCTTTCTGATCAAAGTAGAACATTGTAACCATTTTGATGGAATGATTTCACACATTTGGGAAAACAGTGCATAAAAAATGAGGCAATGCCAAATCTATATTTGAGAAGCTGTAACTCTGGAGAAGATGTCACTTGGAAATCTGTCATCTCAAGCTACAGAAGAGGAGTTCCGAGGAATTGAATGAATCCTTGCTCTAATGCACAATTAATAATAGAGAAGAGGAGTTGTGATAACATTGGAAATAGACAGATTAATTACAAAAGGGAGAGGATTTAGAAAGATACTGTGACTGCAATGGATCCATTACTTATCAAGAAACTTGAGGTCAAACTTGAACTGTTGATTATAGGCTTATTTGTTGTTGGTTGGGGACAAGAAAATTGCTTCATTTCTTTTGAAGTTCTTTCATCCAAACTTCGAGGCCCGAGCTGAGGTTCACTATTAGAGAAATTGGGACACCTCATTATGACCACAGCGGGATTAGTAATGTACACATATTTGCAAGAATGCATGTATCCTAAAGTCCGAAGGAACACATCTACGGTGAATTTGGTATAAAAAGTGAGAAAAGAACATATAGGGGAAGGTATATTTCATATACCTCTGCTTGTAGCTGATGGGAAGGTGTGTGGCTGATGGAAGGTGTGTGTGTGTGTGCTTGCGCGCGCGCGCAAGCGCATCTAAATCTGAGATTTGTGTGAATTTTGTTTGTTTGAATGCTTTTACCTCGTGTACAGTCAGTTTTTTTTTTTGAGGGGAAGAATCAGATTTTCTAAGCGAGTATTCAGCTTAAAAATTACGATGACTTGTACAATCCAGATAAGTTTATTTTAAAATTCCTAAGCTTGAAGATCCTACACAATTCAAGGTTAGATTAACATAAATCAGATTGAGATGCCTTAAAAACACCACATTAATCTTTCACTTGGACATTTGAAATAGAATTTTTTACTATGCTACATCAGGGGTTGAACTGGAGGTTGTCCTTATCACATTCGGGTGTCAGCAATTGGCCTACTTCCAAGGAAATAACTGGCTCACTTACTTCCTCTCGTAAAACTCCGCTTTTGTGGAGATTGGTTCACATTCTTACTCTAGACACAGTAAATAGTAGCTATCTTGATCGGTTTGAACTTGCAAAGAAATAGGGAATCTTCTGGTAACCATGAACACCCACTTTTGCGCAGTAAGCTGGTTTTATTTTTTTCGCCCACTATGATACTTGTGATAGTAGTCATAATTATACCTATTAATCACAATTTATCTGACTTTTCTTTCTTGAGTGGGAGATATTATACCAAGGAACCTGTCTTTGTGGTCCCTTCAGATCGTCTTGCAATACTCAATTTAGCAGAACATTTAATAGAGGCCTTCTCCTACTCTCCTGCATTTGTAGGGATTTAAGAGTACTAGGCTGACAGCCTGTCGGCTAGATAGGACTCTTTTCGGGGTTACTGTACGAAGAAGTTACAGGAAATCCTGATTCCAATTTCAATTCATTTAAAAGAATTCTCAATAATTCTTAGATTCTTATTTGTATGCATTAGAAAAGTTAAAGGAAAACAGAAATCCATAATGATTGTAGTCTCTTTGTATCTAAGAAACTTGTCTGCAACTTCACAAATCCACCTGGGTTACCTCTTCCAATTTCAAAGTAGCCGAGGTCTGGCGTTAAAATTTTAGTTGCCAAGAGAAATGATAATAAAAACAACCCGGAGGATGTGCCAATTGCTGATTAAGATGATAAATGGACTTTTTTAAAGATGAAAACTTTGAAACACTCCAACAATAAAAACACCCGAAGCTGAAGTTGAAACCCTCATTAATGGGGTTTTAGAGATTAGTGCTGTCTGTTTTGACTCGCTTAAGTTTTTATTTTGTTAATTTTTTTTCTTATATCTTTCTGTTTCTTCTCTCCTGATTTTCAACACACCCACCTTGAATTTGGATCTTATAGTTTGATTTTGTCTTTTGGGTTGGAATATGAGTGAGTCAAATTCTCACAATAAATGGGAGAGAAGTCATTTCCTTTGTGAAGTTAACATATATATATAAAGCATTAATATTTTTTGAATAGTTTCTTGCAAGTGTCAAAAGGATCTGGCTCTCAGCTAGTTCACTTCAGTTTTTCGTATCTTCACATGGTGTAAACAGTTTGAGAAGCGGATCTCAGGATCCACTAGTCATTTTCCCAAGTTCGATTTTGTTGACCCATGTTTTGACATGGGAGAAGAAGACCCCACCATGTGATTGGTGGGGGATTAAAATGGTCTTAAATGTTCAGTAGGAAGGTGGTGTTGTTGACCTAAGTTAATGTGGGTGAACAAAATCAGTCTATTTCCCAAATGGGTTGTCCACAAGTAAATTATTATTTATAGTGTCGTGTCACGTTCATCTGAATTCCAGCTTATTAGAAATAACTTGCACATATAACTGAATTTGAGCTTTTTTGTCGCAGAATCGATGAAGAGCAGACACCGGAGGATGCAGAGGACGGCCCACCAGAGCTACTCTTCATTCATGGAGGACACACAAGCAAAATCTCGGATTTCTCTTGGAATCCTTGTGAAGATTGGGTTATTGCAAGCGTGGCCGAAGATAACATACTTCAAATCTGGCAGATGGCAGAAAACATATACCATGACGAAGATGATCTACCGGGTGAGGAATCTTCAAAAGCTTCATAGTTTTACATTTTACAGTTCTGTTAGGATATCCCAATGTAAAACAGAAAGAGGAGACAGAATGAAACCAGAAACAAGAACTGATACGCGCTATCGTGTATCAACAGTTGTTTCATCTTCTTTACGGAACTTTTATATTATTATGCACATATATTTATGTACTTGTCTCACTGGTTTCTATGGATCAATGCATGATAAATAGCTTGTTAGGTGGAATTTTTCTGATATGGATTGTATATTATTTTCTTTTTGGATCGATGAAGATCGTCGTCGTGTTGGGACTGTAAACACCATACAGGAGCTTGTGTTGGCCTTCTCATTTTGGGCAAATTTGCTTGCATGCCCTTTCACCAGATGTTTAGGATCACTTGACGAGTCTGCATGATATGTGGGGGGTGCCAATGGTTCAGTTCCTGTTCAATTATTGAACCACCCTATCAAAAGTTAGTTGAAATTTTAATAGTAAAGAATCATCCATTTTATTTTTTAAATTTTCATCCAGTTTTTAACGGGGTTAAAAGTTTTAGAATCATATGATTTTTTGTGAACTTTGGACTGTTTTCTTGCACTTGAATTCCACAGAATCGACACATAATTTCACGGAATGCACTTCTTTGCAATCAAACACAGTTGGTATCATCATCATCTTTTTGTATTTATACTTTTGGTAGGGTGGAAATAGAAGGGTATTTCAATTGTAGAGAAACAGTGAAATAAGGACGTTTGGTGCCCATTTCCACCCAAACTTATTTTACCACCCTGTTTTTGCGCCCCCTCTTTCTCTCCTTCACTTCATTTCTTTCTCGAACCAGTGGGAGCAGGAGCGCCGAAATGTCTAATTTAAAAATGTTCTAAGTTTGGAGAGCCTCCAGAGTAGAACCATGGGAGCGCAAAGTTTTGGAGTGATAGTGTAACTTCTTTACAGCGGTTCTGGTTATAAAGCAATTGCATACTGTGCAGTGTGCAGTGGCAAAGCCATGAGAGGAGGGCCAGATGATTAGCCATTAGACGAACATGAAACAACTCAGAATTGAATTTCTTAGAAGTAGCCGACGACGACTGAGATGTCAAGCAGGAAACTTCGTATTCGCTATGGATTAATAAATTCTGATAAGGAACCATTGCATTGATATTTCAATTTTAAGTTTTTAAGTAAATGACATTATGATCTTGTGGGATCCACGTAGGATGATTCCAAAGGATAATTTTCAAGGAGGATGTTTTCCTCACAGTACAGATCATTCCCACTTAAAATCAACCTATTCTAACCCCATTAAAAGGTGATTAAAAATTAGAGTGAATGGTCAATCTAAAAATTGTAACCTCCTAAATTTTTTAACTCTCCTAACCAAGTAGATGAGTAGGCTAGAAGTTTTAAAATGGACTGATGGATGATATACATAGTAAGGAAATCATCTTCACCGAAGATCAGCCCTTAGATTGTCCCATGTAGTCTCTACAAGGCCGTGTAAAAAAGATCCGTCCTCTACATCAATTATCGTTTACATAAACCTACTGCATTTGTTATTGCATGTGCATCATACAGTTACGAACTAATTCTATACCCCTTGTGATTTGTGCCCATTCCACATCTACTGTACTATCCATAAAATAACTTTGGCAGTAAAAAATGCAGTAAGTGTAGCATCACCCAATTTATATACTCAAGTAAGTGTTAGATGGAGCATTGGGGTTGTAACACGTTTTTCATGCATGCAAATGAAATATGTCCATTCGCTAATTTGAGAGGGCTTTAGTTTTTTTTTTTTAAAGAAAACTAAAACCAAATATATTAATGCAAAGAGCTAATGTCATTTGACTCCCCAGAGTCTACATAATTTATCTGAGATATAGATACCACGCTATTGTTTTACAACCAAGTTTGAGGGGATATAAGAATCCTCCCTCCTTTTGCAAGATGACTGACTATGTGATCTGATTCAGAACCGAATTTGACAAACTTAAAAGAGATGTTTCTCAGATCCTGAGCTATCATTGTTGCTTCTTCCAAATAAAAAACTGATTTCTCCAGTGCACCTTGTTGATCATATTTTTCATCTTCATCTATTTTCCGGTGAGTTAGATCGGGTCCCCCATAAAATTCGATGATTATATGCATCCGTCATCATCTTCTTCCTTTTAGAGAGAGAAGCGAGAGTGAGAAGAGAGATCTGGAGTGAAATAGAGAGAAAGAAGGATTTTTTTCTTCTAGAAGGGCCTTTTGGTCCTTTCAATGGACCATGTGACTTTTTAGGTTTTATTTACAAAATCTATTTTGACGGAGTTAGAAGCTAAATGGAGGTCCTATATTGAGTTTATTCTTTATTCCCCCTTTTATGTATACAATTTGCTAATTAAAAATACACACATAAAGATATTTTAGAAAATTTTAGTAAAATAAGTTTCACTCAAGTATTTACACTATACAGTACTGTAGATATAGATATGTGTATGTTAACAAAAAAACACACCATAGTGTGTAAAAAATCACTCTAATGGTCGAGCTACGTTTTCATTTACTAAAGAGTTCCATATTCAATTTGTGCAACCAGTGTTTAAAAAACAACCATTATAACGGTTCTAACCGTCTTAGTCTGTTATGTTATATCACTGTAACGACATTATATGGTAACAACTGCTTTTTACTATTATAACGATCCTTATTTTGTTAAAAAAAACAAAAAACAAACCCAAAAAAACTCTTTGTTCTCTTTAACATTTAAAAAAAAAATTAAACACAATTATTTTCTATTAAAAGGACCGGACCGTTATCTTTTATTATAACAATCGTCATAAATAATTTTTTAATTTAACACAAATATTAGTTTGAGGGCCAAAACCATTATAATGGTTATTGTAACAGTAATAACTCCTTATCAATACACCATTATATCGGTCGTTTACAAACATCATGTGCAACTAACACATTAGAGAAAAGCCTCATTATGTCAAAGAATGGAATCCAGAAATCATTGAGTTATGTTTTGATAGGGAGGATAGTAGTAAAATTCAAAGAATTAACATCCTTAGGGATGGGGTTGATAACCTGAAATGGTCTTTGAGTAAGAATGGTGTTTTTACAGTTAAATCTCTGTATAATGATTTGCAGTCTCATATAAACTTTGTTACTCTAAACTGCTGGTCCAAAGTTTGGTCTTTAAATGTTTATCCCAAGATAAAATTGTTTATGTGGAAATGTTTTCATGATATTCTTCCTCTTGGAGAAAGAATTGCTAGGATTCTTCCTAACATTAATTCTACTTGTAGCTTATGCAAAGTGAAAGTCGTTTATCACATTTTTCATATAGTACATGTTCTTTTGCTAGAGTGGTCTTTTAAAAATGGGAGAACGACGGTTCAGTCCTATTTGAGGGTTAATATGATGGTTCAGTCCTAGTTAAAAATATTATGACAGTTAGTCCAAAAAGGTAAAAAATTATACATGTACATTTTGCTGGATAAAAATACCCCAACAATAAATACACAAGCAGTAAGCACCAACTAACTTTTTTTATTTTGTTTCTAAAATAAAAAATGACAACTTTTAAAATACAAATCAGTTTTTCATAAAAATTATATTTTTGGAATTCTTACATTGAGATCTTTAAAATGAGTCCAGTCAACAATATTTTTTTCTTTAAAAAAAAATTTGTAATAAAAATGATGCAAAATGTGTTTGCAAAACTATTTTGCATGACTTCAAAAAAATGGATGAATTTTGAATGGTTTTATAAAGATTTAGGTTTAAAACAACATTTATAGCTTTCAATCTGTATTTTTTCTTAAAAAATACAGCCACACAATTTGCATCCATTTATATGCATGCAAAACACGATTTGCATCCACTAAAATGCATGCAACATAGTTTTTACAAATATTTATGTGCTTGCAAATATACTATGAAGACATTTAAATGGGTGCAAACCACAATTTGCATCCACTAAAATGCATGCAAAATAGTTTTTGCAAACGTTTATATGCTTGCAAACACACTATTAAGACATTTAAATGCATGCAAAAACTATTTGCATACACTAAAATGCATGCAAAATAGTTTTTGCAAAGGTTTATATGCTTGCAAATACACTATGAAGACATTTAAATGTATGCAAAACACAATTTGCATAGAATTATATGTATATATACAATAACTTTGGAACACTTTAAAGTATGCACATTCGGATTTGCATATCTTTCAAATTTTTTTTTGAAAAAAAGTATTATTGTCTGGTCTAGTTTTGAAGATCTCGTCGAAAGCTTTCCAAAAATATAAATTTTATCAAAATTTGATTTATGGTTTAGAAGATATAGCATTTTAAAGATTTAAAACAAAATATAACAAACTTTTTCTCTCTACAACTGTTCACTTTTAAAAATAAGAAAGAAGGGTAAAAATGGTAATACACACAAATAAAACACGCACACGAGTTTCAGCAAAAGACTAAATGGTTGTTATTTGTTAAAAAAAAGGACTAAATAGTAAAAACAAGAAGTCACTAAAAGATATTTTAGACAAAAAAAGATAACTGGGATCAAACTGTAGTAATACTTAAGAAAAAGGACTATTTGATCGTTTTCTCTTTAAAAATATAATAATTGTAAAATATACTATATTTATTTTAAACCCATATACAGAGGTGTAATTCTTTCTAACCATTTCTTTTTTAGGAATAGGTGGCACATTGTTGTTGTGGTCAAAGGTATGAAGTTTATCTAAGAGAAATGTTGGTGTGATTTTATTGCCAATATGTTTCCAAGGTTAAAAATCAATTCATTTAAAAACTAATCCCTCAGAGCTTTACTGGAAATCAATGGTTAAAAAAAGATGCCAGCTAGGGTTGATATGAGGCATTAGAACTTAGAAATTGTAGGACGAGTTCATTTTCGAACTATTACATAAAAAAGGGTGCAATAGATGGGAACAAATATTGGTCATCAGAATATTTCACTAGTTTGTGCAAAAAGACCCCTAACCCTGTCAGTACCGCTAAGCAAATTACTTTGGCAGTAAATTTTTATCAATATAATCAATTGAGTTTGAATGAGAGACATGCAGTTCATCGAGAGGTTAATGATCAACACATGCACTTGGATTTTAACTCTATCTCTTAGGATAATTAATTTGTAAGTGTTGCTTTACTTCAGACTTTGACATATCTGGTATTGGAATATCTCTTACAAATTGCGCAGAATCATACAGAAGAACCTACATATTTGAAATCTGATGGCAGTGTATATTCATACACTACACCCTCGTGATTTGCATCAAACCCAAAATATTCCTTTTTGTAGATTATTCTGTAGATTTTTCGGGTAACTGTAGCACTACCGAAACCTAAAATATACCCTCCGTTTACAAAATGCTAAAAGGGACGGGTCTTATAAAACAAAAAGTGTTCGTCATCTCCATGAAACTGTTCCCAATTTTGTGTTAAGTTTATGCATCTATATTTAGAATAGTGTTTGATAGTTTCCTACGTGATAAATGCGTGTTTTGTTTTGAATATGCAAAGTCACGGAGTGAGTATCGGAGCCAAGATTTGACCTCAATAGGGGTCGAAATGTAAAACAACATTAAGGGGTACAAAATAAGAAATTTTTGGGAGGGACTATTGCATTAAAAATATAAAATTTGTAGTGTTTATATGTAACAGTTTCTAAAAACTTTTTACCTAACATTCTCCTAACTTTTAACTTCTCAAAAGTAGAAGAACTTCTATAAGAAGCATAAGCACTTTGACTTATAGTTGCCAAACAGCCTTTAAGGGAGGCCATGGCTCGCTGAGGGCTTCTAGTGACTCCGTCGCTTTATGATGTGAATTATGATGTTGTTTATTAATATGTCATTTTGCTCAATTAATGATATAGTAGAGTTATTTAATGCTAGACTTTTATTTAGTATCAACTACGTACTATATTTGATAAATAATTTACAATTTTATATACACAAAATTAAGGTTTAGCCCCAATTTTGGCTTGTGTTTCACTTCCCCTCCCACTCAACTTCGATTTTTTAAATCTAACCCAAAAAAATTTATCTTATGTACACCTGTCATTTTCAACTCTTTGACTTGGTTTTATTTACTTTTTTATTGATATATTTGCTTTTCTTTTAGTTAGAAAGACAATAATAAAGAGAGAGAGAGAGAGAGAGAGAAATTTGAGAGAGAGAGAGAGATATCGTACGTTGAGAGAGATATTGTAGGTTGCTTTCTTCACCATTTTTTTTAGCGAATCAGATATACCGGTGAGTCAAATCTGCCAGCGATCATCTTCGTCATCTTCTTCTTGATCGTCTTCTTCTTCATCTTCACCTTCATCTTCTTCTTCTACATTTTCATCATCTTCTTTATCATCATCCTTTCCATCTTTATCTTTTTCCAGCGAGTCAAAATCCCCATGAAATCAGACTACCATATACATCATTATCATGAAATCAGGCTTCTTGCTTTCGAAAGTACCCTTGCTGCTTTCGAAAGTAACTCGCTGCTTTCGAAAGCATCGCCCAGATCTGCACGAAAAAGTTCTCTTTTTGGATTTTTCTTTTTCTATTAAACCCCATGTTCGACCTTATTAGGTTATAAGTGATTACAGGAGTTAGTGAGGAGCTCTTCCTAGTGGAATGATGTTGTCATGGATTAGATCCAAGAACACACTCCTTGCAAATGATGTGTCTTAGATTTAGATCTAGAAATGTACTCATTACACTTACTGCATTTTAGATATAGATCTGAGAATCACCATTATAAATAGGGTTGATTCATTCATGTTCAAATTTACCATTCACCTTATTCAACAACAAGTTCTTGGAGAGTTTCAACTCTAAACCTTTAGCTTCCAAGCTTGTTGTACATGGTTTAATCCTTCCCATTTTAAATCAAAATGTGGGTTTTGTTTCCGGTAGATTTCTGGTGGTTGAGCTTGAAGATTCAAGTTCGTGGTAAAATACTCGTGGAGTCGAGTATTGGTTCAAAGTGTGGGATTTGTGGAGTTCAAGTTTGAGACCATCATTTTGTGGGAGCCATTGATTCGTGGATTCAGATTATATGCGCAGGTCATTCACATTGGCTTGGTGGACTCCAAGTTGTATGCATGAGAATTGATAATCAACTAAGAGACAAATTCGTGGGGTTTGAATTTGTGGAAGAACTGTATACCGTAGCTGATCGGAGCGTAGAGGGATTCGTAAGTCGTATCCATTGAGTGGTGCAAAAAAAAGAAGTACACAACTGTATGTAATTAGAGGTGAAAGTTGGACGGGTTGAACCCGACCAACCCGTGGCCAACCCGACATTGGGTTGGGCTCGGTCATGATTTCTTGGTCATGGGTTCAATCATGGTCAGATATTCTAGAAACTCGAAAATTTCCGATCGGGCTCGTTCAAAGGGCTTGGTCAACCCAACCCAACCCGAGCCCGACGCCTACTATATATAACTAGGTTTATTACTTTATATATGTTGTATGTGTATTAAATATATCTTATATTATATTATATTTTGTGATTATTTGGGCAACAAATTAAGAACAATTTGTCATACCAATCTGTAAATTAGAAGTTACCTTTTATTTTTCAATCCACTTTGGTAATCTTTCTCACTTTCTAAATTACTTCTTAACCTCTTTAGTTTATATATTTCTTTTTCCACAAAGTAAAATAAATCCACTGCCACAATCAAACATTGCCGCAGTATAGCTAATTTAGTTAGTAGTCTAAATTTCATTGGCCTTAATTAATTGTGTTGGATACTCTTTATTTTCCTAGGATGATCTAGTACCTTAATTTTTAGAAGTTAATTAAATTGAAGAATCATGTCTTGCCATTCTTAGTTATTTACTACTTATTAAATAGTTTTTTATTTTGTCCTTTTATCATGTCATACATTTAAATGTAACAAAAAAATCAACCCAAAATAGCCCGAAGTAACCCGATCAACCCGACATAGCCCGCTTGGGTTGGGTTGGGTTGAGAAATTTTTTACCCCGAGGTTGGGTTAGGTTGAGATTTTTGAACCTTGGGTTGGGCTTGGTCAGTGCCTCAACCCAACCCAACCCGACCGACTTTCACCCCTATATGTAATCTCGTGTTATGCAACTATTACGCAATTGTTATGCAACTAGTATGCAACCATTATGCAACTAGTATGCAACTGTTATGCAACCATGATGCAACTGTTATGCAACTAATATGTAACTGATATTCAACTGATATACAACTAATATACAACGTGTGAAAGTGTGTGCAACTGCTATGCAACTGTGTGCAAGTGCTATACAATTGTTATGCAACTAATATGGAACTGTGTGCAAGTTGGACTGGTATGCAACTGTTATGCAACTGATGCGATTTCATCACGCCACTAAACCTGCAACTCGATCATTTTCGACAGTGTTCCACATTTCAATGGGCAAAATAATTCCTCATCTTTTTCTTCTTCATCTTCATCTTCTTCATCTTCATTTTCTTTTTCATCTTCATCTTTATCTTCTTCATTTTCATTTTCTTCTTCTTCACCTTCATCATCTTCTTCATCTTTGCATAGCTATTTTGCATACTTTTGAGCATCTACACTTTTCTAAGCTTCTATGCAAATAAATTTTATAATAAAAAAATAGAAATTACTTTTGCAACTATGCAAATTATAATTTGCATACAATTATTTGAGTTTTTAGCTCATAAATAGGTTTTTCTGATTTTTTTTTGAATTTGATATTCATATCTGATCTTCTTTAAAGATCTTGAAAAATACTTTTCAACGGTATAAATTTTGTTCAAATTCGATTTATATTTTGAAAGTTAAAACTCATTAAACAAGGTTTACTAACGTGCACCACTACTATTCAACATAGGAATTTTTTCGTCTTTTTGCATCGCGCTAACGTGCGCCGAGGACCGTGCATGCATAAAAAAAAAAGCATGTTCTCTACGTCATTTATTTTCTCATGCAAGGGTATATCACTCATATTTCGTAAACTTAACGGAGAATGAGTGAGATATGTTAGTAAGGGAAGGAGGACAAGTTTTTTTTTCCATGTAAGCAAACTCATTTTAATTAATTTTAACATAAAAATAATCATAGCTTTCAAAATATAAATCGAATTTGAACAAAATTTTACCGTTGGAAAGCATTTTTCATGATCTTTAAAACAAGGCCAGACATGAATACCAAATTCAAAGAAAAAATTTTAAAAACCCATTTACCAAGTTAGAAACCCTAGATAATTGTATGCACACTTTAATTTGCATACATCAGTTAACTTTGAATTTGCATATCATGTACTTCAAAATTTTACTGAATATCAAAACATGCAAATATGAAATGTATAGAGGCTTAAAAAGGTGTAGATGCTCAAAAGTAAATAAAAATAGCCTTTGCATAGGTTTTTAACTATGTAAACACAATTTCTAAAATTTTTTGTTATGCAATCTGTTTGCATAGAGGCTTAAAAAAATGCAGATGGTCAAAAGTGTGCAAAAATAATATATGTAAAGTTTGTAAAATTTGCATAGGTTTTTAACTTTGTAAATATAATTTCTGAGTTTTTATTTATTTATTACGCAAGATGTTTGCTAAAGGCTTAGAAAAGTGTCGGTGCTTAAAAGTATGCAAAAATAGCCTATGCAAATTACAACTTATATAATTTATGAGTTTTTTTTATTATGCAATCTGATTGCATAGTCGAGTTACGAAGATTTTTTTTATTTTTATTTTTGAATTTCATGTTGTTGTTTGATCTCATTTTGAAGATATTGAAAAATGCTTTCCATAAATAATTTTTTTTGTCAAAATCCGATTTGTAGATTAAAAGTTGTAGCATTTTGAATTTTAAAAAGTATTATTTTCTCTCTCTACTACGTCACCACTCCTCACAAAACAAAAATAGTTAGAATTTACACTTTAAAAATACATAAAGGTAGTTTAGGTATGAAAATATGTTAGTTTAAAAAAAAAAACTCGGACAACCACTGCGATTACAAAATGTTAAAAAGGATGGACGGGCCATATATATAATACAAAAAGTGCCCGTCATCTCCGTGAAACAATTAAGAAATCAGGGCTTCTAGCCCATTTTTGTGTAAACTAAATTCATACCTTTAAATACCTGTGCGAATAAAATGCGCTTTATTTCTATAATCGACAAGGTCAGAATCAGTAGTTTAGATTCCACTGGGATAATGTTAAGACTTGTTACCAATCACCCGTCTTATTCACATTTAATACACGTATTTGAAGTTTTATTATTATCCGTATCAACTCTCAAATTTTTCAATATACATTAGATTACATGTGTATATTGTAGTATTCACATTTTAAAATATCTAACCCCATTAAGAATTGGTTGAAAATCAACAACGAAAAAGACTTATTTTTACTGTTTGTAGGACTACCTATTCGGATTAAGGTTTCTTAAAGAGAAAATAGCTTTCTCACTAAACAAAATAGGTTTCCAAAAGGTAAACCAGACAAGAAGAGGTTTTCTAAAGGTAAACCAGACGGGAAAATGAGTAAATGAACAACTGTCAAGCACTTATAAAGTAAAAGACAAGTGTTCATCACTGATTGGCCAGGAACTTGACTTTTAAATTTAGTAAGTCTATAAATAGAGATGCCAACCTCTAATTCAAGAATAACTAATCTAGAGATTAGAGAACTCTTCTGGAGCTGAAAAACTTCTCTTACTTTCTCTCTCTAAAGAATTATTTTCTCTCTCTAATTCTTTGAGTGAAGGAAATATTTTCTTTACTGTTAATTTTGGACTAACTTTTGTTGAGCTTAGAGGTTTTAGAATGAGCTAATTTTTGGTGAGTATGATTTCTATGGTGAGGAGAACATCATCCTAAAAAATCAGTTCATTCTAAAATCTCTATCATTATCAAGAATTGGTTGACAAAATCAACAATGAATACGACATTGTTTTTACCATTAATTCGGAGTAACCTTTGATGCGTGCGATTCAAATTTTTAGAGTGGCTAATTTTTTATGAGGATGATATCCGTGGTAGGAGAACATCTTGGCAGAAGGATCAACCTATAATAAAATCTCTAACCCATCAAGAATTAGTCGAAAAAACAATGATAAAAGGGACATTATTTTTACCATTAATTTCGAAATAACCTTTGATGCGGTTAAAAGTTTTAGAGTGGACTAATTTTTTGTGAGGATGATATACTTGGTAAAAAGAACCTTAAAATTTAGAACTAAAAGAAAGCCTTTTAACCCAAAACATAAAAGAGGAGGGTATATAGCCCCTTAAAAGAACCCCTCTTGTGGGGCCCACATGCAATGCATTCAGGGGCAATGTTTTTTGAAGATGATCTACATGGTGAGAGAACATAATTACCTGAAATCAGCCTGTTCTAAAATTTCTAATCTCAAATCTGTCAATTCTAAATAAACNACGTCAATTAATATTGATTTCGGGTTTAAGTTGTCAATAGTATTCACTATTAACTATATTAATTATCACATGCAATTTTTTAAAGCGTTAATTTGAAGGGGTTAGAAGTTTTAGAACGAAGTGATTTTTTAATATGATGATATATATATTGAGAAGAACATCCTCTCAAAAAATCAGCTCATAAATACGTTGTATGTGGTATCCTTTGGGGGTTATATAAGCGCGCTATATAAGGGGGCTATAAAACCTCCCTCAAACATAAAACGTACATTTGATAACAAAAGTTATAAATAATTTTTTTTTCTCCAATTTTTACCCTCGCCAAGGTAAGCCAACTAATCGCTCCGCCCTGAGTCTTTGCTAATAGAAATATTCGGATAATAACAAGGGTATTTTGATATTTCAAGATACTTGAAAAAAGGACAGTGTGATGGACGTCACTGATGGGGAACTAGAGGGCTGTCCCATTCAAGGAAATTTTTATCTGTGAATATGACCTAAGTTTCAAACTCAAAACAATTGGCTTCATGTTTGGACCTTATCAATGCCAAAAATCATCCAACTCTTCATGTTTGGACCTTTATGCTAGACTTGCAACCCCTAATGTTTGGCTCTTTAGCCGTCCGAATCCCAAATCGATTAATCAAATTCATCACTCTCTCTTTCTTGTAGTCTCTTAATTTTTAATTTTTTTTAAAATCATACCTCCTTCCTTGTTTTTTTTGTGGTTATTATGCCATGTCCTCCAGTCTTTTCAAATATTAAACATATCTCCTTAGTCAAATTTGTGGACTCATAGAAAAACGTCACCGTAATTACTAAGACATTAGTTTTGAAGTTGCAAATAATTACCCCTTCTTCTACTTAACATTTTACCAACTGATTTTTCAAAAATGGCAACTTTAGAGCCTGTTTGGTTCGTGATTAAAAACTTGTTTTCAAAAATTAATTTACACTTATAATAATATATATCTTGTACTACATCTAAAACTATTTTAGGATTTACAATAAAATCATGTAGGATTTTATAAAATAAAAAAAATATTATTTTGTGTGTTTTTAATGAAATCATATAGTACTTTATAGTAAAGTGAAAATGCAATTTTAGATGTGATATAAGATATAGTTTAGTTTAGGTGTAAATTAGTTTTTGAAAACAAGTTTTTAGATCGTGAACCAAACGATTTTTGAAAAACGGCTAAGTTTTTAGAAATGTCTATCGGATTATTTATAGTTCATGTCAATACAAATTTTATAAAATAATTTTTCAGTTCTAAAAATTTGATATGATATTTTTTTTTAAAAAAATTGGTTCTGTCAGATCCCTTTCATTTTGTAAAATGTTAGGTAGAAATATCCTATCCCTACTAATTTTAAATAAAAATGATGAAACTAATTTCCTGATATTCATTGTCTTCTGAATTCAGAATATTGCATATATGGTTTTTGTTAAGACTTTCTAATAATACTTGTGTTGCTCATTCATTTGCAAAGTTTGTTTTGAAATTTAATGTTTATGACTGGTGGCTCTCTAGTTCCCCATCTGATTGTATCTTGGACTCAATTCTTTCTAATAGGGCCACTTGTATATATATAATCCTTAATGAAATGCCTTTTCTTAAAAAAAGAAAATGAAAAAAAAGAAGACAAAAGACAGAAGAGAAAAATGAAAAAGAAAATCATCAAATAGGGCCTCTTTTAATCTAACGAGCCCCCCACACGCGCTGGCTGTCCATCACACGGGTAGCGTGTGATGTCGAAATGCGCTACGTGCTTAATTAAACTCGTGCGTACTTCGTGCGCGACAAATTCAATTTGCCCCTTCACACGCGCTACGCGCGTGTGAATTGACAAATTATGCAGTATGTTATTATTGAAAAAAATAAGATGCAGGTGGACCCACTGATGACAGTGTATATGCTGATGTTGATCTAGATGATGAGTAGATCATCGTTACAAAAAATCAACCCTTAGATCAACTCAAGACCACCTTATTGGCAAGTGTAAATGAAGTGTAAATAAATAAATTTTGTTAGGGGACATAGTAAGTATTTTAAAAAAGTTAAAAAAAAAAAATGGACGGACGGACGGCGTGACAGCTCCGCCCCCTTGTCTTTCTCTCTCTCCTCACTTCTCTCTTTCTCTCTCATACATTTTTGGGGCTGGCACCCCTTAGCCAATTCAAATGGCTTAAGGGGGCAGCCCCATTAAGTATAGTAAAGATGTCTTTTTCTAAATAAAAAAAGACAAGGCGAGACTTGGATTGAAGCTTGAGAAAAATACAATGAATTCTATCATTTGGGTCCTAACCCCGTTTGCACAGTTTAGAAAAATATTTGAAGAATTTACACAATCTAGAGTGTTTCAGTATTTCATATCGTCTATGGTTGATCATTCGGTCTTTTTTTATACCTTGGTTTTGTAATTGTAATTAGGTTTTACTCGATCAGCAAACAAAAAACTCTAGTTGTTAGATTTTTTATTCTAACACTTCATCTCTTGCATAAATAATTTGATCATTATAAATCTAATCAGTTTCTCAACAAAATCTTTAATCAAGATAAGATATAAATCCAACATAAAAAGAAATGAGAGTTAATTTGATCCTCTCCAAAACTGATGCTCATCATCATGTTGTTTTTGTTAGTTAACATGTATGACCAATGTCGGAGGAGGGGGATCTAATATTTAAAAAATTGGAGGGTACGTATCAAATTATCCCTAAAAAGTAAGGAGGTATGTCGAGAAGACCCTTTTTTGTTTTTTAATTCGATAATCTTTCTGCAAAGTTCTGTTTACAATTCATACAGACGTACATTTAAAGACTCATTAATAAGAACATAATAAACGAAAGATTTTTCTTCTCTCACCAGTCTCACTTCTTTTCGTTTTTCTTAAAAAAATATTTATTTATTTATTTTTTTGGGGAGGGTGGGGATTGTTGGTATTTTTTTTTCTGTAATGAAGAGATACAGAAATGGAGAGATTTGGGATTTTGAGCAAGAAATGTCTGTAAGTAGAGATGGGTCAGACGTAATTCTTGGATTGGATGGAGGAACTACTTCCACCGTTTGTATTTGCATGCCTTTGATGCCTTTCTCCGCCCAACTTCCTGACCCTCTTCCTATTCTTGCTAGAGCAGTCGCTGGTTGTTCTAATCACAATAGTGTTGGAGGTATTACTTTTAATTTATTTTTATCATTAAAATCCTTTGATTCAATTCATTTTTTTTTTTTTTACTTGGGTTCTCTGATTTTGCTGTTTTCTAAATACCCTTTTTGTGATCTTCAATGTGGATTTCAAATTTCTGCGGCTTTTTTTTGGTTATTTTGATCTCATGGGTTTGTTTTTTTCTGTTATTTTTCTCCACTGTTTTCTGCTTTTTGTGTTTTATTTGCTTGTGTATATATGTGTTTTTGTGTTTCTGGGTTCTGCTGTTGATTAAAAAATCATCCCAAACTGGGGGAGGGAGGGTTCTCTCTCTCTCTCTCTCTCTCTCTCTCTCTCTCTCTCTCTCGAATTTGATAAATAAGTTGATTTCTGTTTTTCTTTGACTTTCATCCTTTTTTTTAGTATTATCTTGTTTCAGAATCATGTGTCCTTTATTTTCCCCTAATATTGGAAAGATAAAGAATAATGTCTTTCACTTTAATTGTGTTAGTGAAAATAAGGGGTGGTGGATGCTTTCAAATTATTCTTTTTGTGTATATTTTAAATTTTCATTTCTTGAGCAAATTGAATTATGTGGTTGTGGGATATAGGTTTTTTTTTCATTTCTTTGATTTTTTAGACTTGCTGTTTAATGCCACAAAAGTTTACAACTGTTGTTTTATTCTTTTTATTTTTGGATTAAATAATAAGATTTAGAACTCTTATTCTCCTGAAATTTAATGTTTTTTTTTTCATTTTCTTACTGTGGACCTTAATTTTCTAGTTATTCATGTGTGTGATTGGTGCTATTCCGAAAGATTTCTGCATTCTCAAATTAAATTAATTATGTTCTGCATTCTTAGTATTAAGCAATTAGCGGAGAAAATGGTATTTATTTGTCCCCTGTTTTCTTTTAAAAGGTGAAACTAATCTAAACAAAAGCTATAACAACATTGAAAAGGAGCATCCTATTTTGTCTTAATTTTTTCGGTTTTTTCTTTTTTCGTGTTTTGGACTATACAGAAACAGCAGCTAGAGAGACATTGGAGCATGTTATGGCTGAAGTCCTTTCTAAATCTGGTTCAAACAGATCTGCTGTTCGAGCTGTTTGTTTAGCTGTATCTGGTGTTAACCATCCTACAGATCAAGAACGTATACTAAATTGGCTCAGGTGTGCTCTTTAGAATCTCCTTCTATAAGATTATGGCTAGCTGATTCTCTACCGTCACAAAGAGTTAATGAAGATTTGTATGATAACTTGCTCAGAGATGTAATTCCTATCAATTTCAATCCACCTAGTGCAACCATATTGGATTGGATTGGATTTCCGAATATGCTAATGGTTGCTTCTTCTTTTTTCCTTGTAGAACAATTATGTCAGAACATCAAGCTTCAACCTTAGATATATAACAGGATTTTCAACCATAATAGTTCAGTTATTGCAAGAGCAGTTACTCGGTAGACAGCTTCAATGCTAGACTTATCCACCATATTTTACTCCTTGCTTCTCTAGGTTATGCTATTATATCCACAGAAGATACAATTTCCCCTAGTAGACTTCTATTATCAACGTCTCTTCCCCTTACTTGGCAACCAGCGTAGGGCAGGTCTTAGTTAGAGGTGTCAACGGGTCGGTTCCGGTTCGGGTATTGAACTACCCAGAACCAGAACCTATAAAACATCTCGGTTCCGGTTCCTATCGGTTCCGGTTCCGGTACCATATCAAGTGGAACCAGAACCGGAAACGCTAAAAATCTCGGGTACCCGGCGGGTATCGGGTACCCATTGGGTACAAGTGAATGCTTTCTATCTTACAGTGAAATTTTCTCTGTAATAACACATCTTTAAGCAAATGCTGACCAAATTTTTTTATAAAACTATCAAATGGTAGTAAGTATTAACCTTTCATTATTCAAGATAACCTGCTATAAATGACTAAATAAAATGTAATTTTAGAATGAATTAAACACCAATAGATATAATGAACCTTAATTAAATTGCAATAATATGTTATCTGGGTCCAACAACTAGTAGCAAAATCTGCATTGTCAAATATAACTAGAAAAATACAAACATGTCCAAAACACACAATTTCTCATCCATTTCTAAATTTTCATGATGAACATGATCCCACAATTCAGGTTCTATTTTCAAATGTCCAAAAAAGATTTCCCGTAAGCAATTCCTGCAAAAAATATCAATCACAATATGAATCAGTATACCAAACATTTAAAAAAGAAAGTGTAATTATACAAGTTATAATCAACTTCAAGTGATTTTACCTTTGTGTATAAATAAGCATTTTCTCTTCACTCTTAAAACTTCACAAAAAATCAAACCATATCCAAAATTATAATTATGCTTCCTACAAAACATATCAATCATGTATTAAACTAGTATGCAATAAAGATAAAAAGAAAAGCCAATATTGTTATATGAACTTAGTTATATATCAATTCAACTGATATTACCGTAGTGTCATAAGTAAATCAGTCTCCTAAAACCACATGTTCCACAAAGTCATCAATAGTCTTATGATTTTCTTCTTCATTAATTTCATCAACTTCATCTCTCTGGAGCTCATCGACGGCTTTTAGCACAATCTCAAAAGCATTGTTATCTTTACCATATCCATCACCTAATACAAAAAATAAGGAAGATACATTTAGCATTTTCATATCAAATATATATCAAGAATATTAGATAATTATTATTTTAAATTGAAACAGTGCTAAAAGCAGTCTCAGAAGCAACAGTGGATGCAGGAATTGCTAAAATATCATAAGCCATCATTCCCATGATCGGATACTTAGCTGCATTCGCCTTCCACCATCCCAATATGTCAAAAGATTCGTCATGTAAATCCTTGCCTTTTTTTATAGGATGAGTAACAGCTTTCAAGTATACTTCTAATTCTGTTTCAGGAATTGTATTTTGTGAACTCTCTTCAAGAAAGGATGCAAAACCCCTTAATGCTGAAGCAAATGTACTTTCAGTAGTACCACCAACTCCATTATCATCATCAACCACCACTGAACTTTCAGTACCATCAGTACTCATATGACTTGAAGTAGAATAGTGTGTTGCATATTCATTATAGAGACTTGTCAATGTATTTTGAATTTCTAACACCTTTCCCGTATAGTTGTTCTCACCATAAATTAGTGGGAAGTAGTAACTGATTAATTTCATTTTAAACCGAGGATCTAACACTGAAGCCATTGCAAAAGCCATACTTGTGATGTTCCAATACTTTTCAAACTTTTCCTTCATTTTCATAGCCATTGACACGATGAATAAATGTGGACTTATACACCATTCAAGAATTTGTATATATATACTGCAAGCTATGTCGAAATACCGATTAACTGTTACATACTTGGATCCTGAGAAGTGAAGGGTGGCTTCATAAAATATCTTCAAACAATCAGCAAGACTTTGTGCCTTTGTCCAATCCTCATCTTTAGGATTACACTGGAAACCTTGTTCCATTTCAGCATATCGAGAGAAGGCACTCTTAAACTCAAGGGCAGTTCCAATCATCATATATGTTGAATTCCACCTTATAGGAACATCTTGAACCAACTTCTTTTGAGGGGCTCCCACTTGTAACACCTTCAAACTTTCTTTATCTTTGTGGTGAAGATCTAATGAATTTTACTGAATCTCGAATTTTTTGTGTCACTTCTTCTATTTCTTTCAATCCATCTTAGACAATCAAGTTGAGGATATGAGCAGAACAACGTACTTGAAATAACTTCCCATCTAAAAGTAAAACCCCTTTTGGTTGAAGTTTACGAAGGAGTTCACGTACCACCACATCATTGGTGGAGCAATTGTCTAATGTTATGGAAGCCAATTTTCTATCTATATTCCATTCATACATCTTTTCTAACAACAGTTTGGCAATGTTCTCTCCAGTGTGTCGATCATTCAAAGTACAAAAGCTAAGGATTCTCTTTTGAATCTTCCATGCCTCATCAATATAATGAGCTGTTAAAGACATATAACCTATATTCTGACCTGAGCTCCAAAAGTCAGAAGTAAGACTTATGCGACTTTGAATCCTACCCAAGCTCTCATACAAACTCTTCTTTTCTTTTTCATATATTTTCATGCAGTCCCCTCTAATGGTGTTTCTTGTGACAAGCCTAAATGATGGTTGCATTGAGCTTAACACTCTTCTAAAACCCACATAATGCACCATAGAGAATGGAAGCTCATGCAAAATAATCATTTGTGCAATATACTCACGAGTTTCATCTTGATTAAACTTAAAGCTATAAGTGCTGATTGACCCATCTCCTTTATCATCAACTTTCAAGTACATCTGGTTTATCTGCTTTTGCTTTTGCCTATAAATTTCACAACCATTCAAATGCTTGTGCATATTACTAGTCCCATTCTTGGTATCAGCCCCCATAACCTTAAAACAATGCTTACACTTTGCTTTTGTAACCTTGCCATTCTCTTCTATTTCATCAAACTCACTCCATACAGTTGAAATTTTTTTTCGCCTTGTTGTACTTTTTGGAGCCATACAAGTGTTTGATGCTTCTACAGAGCAAGTTTCTTTTTCTTTTTGATTAAAACTTTTACCCACTTTTGAATTTCTTTTCCGCTTGGTTCTAGATTTTGTTGCCACATCATCAATAGGTGCTTCAACAGAGTCAACATCTATTGTCATTCTAAATTCCATAAGACAAACAAAATAATTTAGACACATATTTGATATTACAAATTATGTAACAAATCCAAAGAAAATGAACAACTTTATTTGAACTACCATAGAACATAGGTGATGTATTAATTAACAAACAAAAATCAAATAATAAACTTAACAATTAATTATATTTTCCATAAGTTCACCAAATATTTCACCAAAAATTAAATAAGAAACTTAACAATTAATTAATTAATTAAGAAACTTAACAAAAATCTATTTTTGTGTACCTGAATGTTGAATCTATATATAAATATAAAACTAAAACCATTGATTGAACACATAAAAAATAAAAGTTAATAAAAGAACCTGAAGTGATGGAGTCTGCAATGGTATTTTTGTGTAGATGATTGGTTGAAGATTTCAAGTATGTTGGAATAATGATGAAGATGGAGTGGAGAAGATGTGGCGCCTAAAGTGATGGAGTTTGCAATGGTACTTTTCGATTCAATTCATTCGTGGAGTCGAAAGCTGTTATCGAGCTCTTTACCTAATAAAAATGAATAATAATAAGAATATCTTAGTTTGGTAAGAACTCCCTGAATGGGTCAGTGTAAATTAATCATATTACATACACATTTAAACTCATATTACTGGATCCAAATCTGGGGGAAGTGAGCATAGTGGGTCAATCAAAATATAAATGTAAAACTGTACAAGATATCCAACTATCCACTTAGGGAGTTCATACCAAACTAGATACATGTCTACATCTAACTTTAGGATGGAAGGAGTACAAGGAAAACCAATCTAAGGCTTTGTATATAAAATTATAAATGGGGAAGATTGTTTCTTGAGATTGTTTTCTGAGACAGTAGCTTACCTTAACCTTGGTACCACGTGTACAGAAAAATGCCTTATATTGATAAATACACGGTCTTCTACCATGGTTGACAACATCATACACATTCCTTGGCTCTACTTTGTGCCTTCGTGGTGGTCCTGTCAAGACTAGAAGTTCTAAATCGATATTCAGATCTCATAAAAGTAAAAGTTCAGACAGCTCACTAATCTACTTTGTTGGACTCGTAACATGATTAACAAGTATCAACAGTGACAACCAAAACAGGAAAAATTGTTTATTTAGGTAGAACCTAAAGAAAAGAGTCTTTCATTTTGTAATTCAGTAGATTAGATAAAGATGAACTTTCTTTTTATGGAAAGAAACCATCAAGGACAGACATTAGCTTGTGAAACCGCAGACGATGAGCAACATGGGAAAAAGAACTACTAAAATTCGACCATCAGTCATCTCCGACTACTTACCCATATAATTTGAGGATTTTACTTCAGCTTGAGCTATACATGTGTTTAAAAATGACTTTGGGTTAGGTTCATCTCAAGCAACTCCATTTTCTTGCTCTGTTCTTGACTTCTTGTATCTAGGTCTTCCACTCACCGCCTCTACCAGACCGCCGCCTGATATGTTGTTAATGTGTTTAGGGTTTTTAACTTTCGATTGTTAAAACTTAAAACATATGTAAAACCTAATTTCAAAACATAGGATTTACCAATATACCCTTATAAAACATATATTTTACAATACCCGACAAACCGGTGGGTACCCATCGGGTAGACCCGGAATGTAACCGAATTAGAATCGGGTCTAATCGGGTAGACCCGAAATGGACCCGATTCTAAATGGATATAAAAAATAGGGAACCAGAACTGGTCTTATCGGTTCCGGGTCGGTTCGGGTCTCGGGTAAACGGGTACCCGCTGACAGCCCTAGTCTTAGTACGTGAATCGTTTGACTCATTGTGGACTTTGTTCCTTTTATTTATCTTTATTCCTTTATAAATATGTCTTTTTACCAGTAAGAAAACATAGCTCCATCTCCTGCAGTATCTGCATTTATGTAAGCTTCAAAATGATTGTTAGTATGAAACTGTAATACACTAATACTCTCTTAGGAGCCTTTAAGTACTAGTTTGGCAATGCATTCATACTGAGGAATTTGTGTTTCATGCATGATCTGAGTCACCAGACTAACAACACTAGCGATATTAAGCATGGCATGCTGCATGGTGAATGATACGAAGACGAACCATTGTTCAGTACATATACTCTGTTGCTGCTGTAACTCTCCCTTAGTAGTACCCAACTTGTTAAGATCAAATCGAGTTTCTGTTGGAACCTTAAACTGGGTGATGGAGGCATGCACACTTCCTCCTTTAAATCAATGGGGAGGGTAGTATGTCTCACATCTAGCTCATAGCTTGGGGGATTGTGTAAGTAAGGAAAATGTAACTCATAAAGAGTTCAATATGGAAACTACATAAATGTTTTTGTAAAGCTCACACAATACTTCTTTATGTATTCCTTAACAATCAACCTCACTTCATATCTTTAATTTCATCCATATTGTTTTTGTGCTTTGGAAGCCACTGACTTAGATATCAGGGGCACTATGCATTAGTAGCTTGCATCTTACTATTTTGACTGCTCAGCAAAATGTTCTTCTTATTTCTGCCTCGACAACCCTAGTTTCTGGTGTGTACTTAAATGCACAAGCAATAATTGGCAAGATCTCTTTATTATATTGCATGTTTCTCTCAATTAGGTTCTAATTGCCCAGTTTCTAAATCTGCTATATCCTTTTATTCTTCTCAGGGACATATTTCCACACCATGTAAAGCTATTTGTTCAGAATGATGCCGTGGCAGCTCTGTCTAGTGGGACAATGGGAAAGCTTCATGGATGTGTTTTAATTGCAGGTACCGGGACCATCTCTTACGGGTTCACGGAAGATGGAAGAGAAGCACGAGCTGCTGGTGCAGGACCTGTCTTAGGTGATTGGGGAAGGTACATACTTAACCTTTGGTATGATCGTGTATGGAGGTTCTCATTGTCTAAATTCTCGTATGCAAGTAAAAGTTTTGAGAAGCTTTATGAAACAGTTAGAGAAGTGGGTATTTAGGGAATTATAGATTGTTTTTGTTATATATGTATTTTTTGACTTTTGAGAAGTAAGAGAGATCTGTTTTATTAAATACATCAGAGAAGGTAAAGTAGGATGAAAAAAATCCCTTCCACAAGGAAAATCGAAATACGCCAGTTAGACATGTATCTGTAATTGGCCTTGCCATCACTAATATTGGAAACCCAACTGCTTATGGGTCTTGGTGTTTTGAAACTCATCTAGAGAGCTTGACTACATTTTCTAGAATCTCCTTATGGCAATGCAAATTTTGAACATTGAGACTGAAGCTTTTTGAAAGAAATTCTCATTCATGTGGTTGAGGCTTTCTGGTTAGAATTACTTTCTCAATGTCTTTATCAATGCAGTTTCTTTTCTCTCAGTTCAACTAATTAATGGGTGATTGAAGATTCCACATTCACCATGAATTTGATTGTATATCGCGGGAAACAGAATGACCATTCAGCCCTCCTTTTAATTTCAATTAAAGGAATCTATACATTTGAAAGAAGTTGGGCGACTAACAATTCACATGTCTACCTGCAGCGGTTATGGAATTGCTGCACAGGCATTAACGGCAGTCGTGAGGGCTCACGATGGGCGTGGTCCACAAACAACGCTTACATATAGTATTCTTGACAACCTTGGTCTTTCTTCACCAGATGAACTTATTGGGTACTTTTCTTTTGAAACTTAGGATCTTTATTGCTAGATCTTGCATTTATTTAAGGATCTAATGGTCTGTTACCTTTTCTATGTATTCTTTGAAGAAAATATATTATAGGGCTAGTTCCTGTTAAGCTGTACCATCCTGTTGGTGGTCCACCTTTTGGATTGGTGTAGTTGAAAAACATATGGGAGGATTTTAATGGTAATTGTAGTAAGTTGAAAATTTTGGTTTGATGGTGCCATGGAGGTAAAATTTCAAAAAATCAGGGTTTTAGGTCGTTGGGATTTTATTTTTGTTCGATTATGGGATATCCAAGAGGTGGCCTACTGATTGGATGGTCAAGATAATTGGTGAACTTCACTAGTAGTATGTGGTATAATGTATCCTTGAGGATGACCAGGCCAGTGTTATTGTAATTTCTATATATTTTAGTGGTGTTAAATTTAGAAGCCTTAAGGAGCCCAGTTAAGTAATTTTGGTTGGTGATATCATTTTAACGTATTCATGTTTGAGTTGCATTAGTATGATTAGGACTATTGATTATTGAAGCCACGTTTTAACATACTGTTATTGCTTAATTTTGTAAGTAATTTACCTTATGTTTTCTTCTTTTAACCTCTCAATATTCAGAACTTGGAAAACCAGTAGCCACAGGATCGTGAACATAGCTTGAACTCTTTTCATGGGTCCTTTTCCTACCTGGACGCCAAGACTCATGCTATCGATCATTTATTTCAAGAGGGTATGATAGTAGCCAGCACTTTGAGTTGTATGATAATATATTGGGGTCCCGGGGTTCCTGTGGCTACTGGTTTCCTAAGGGGCGGTATTTGTTGATTTTGAATGTATCAAGTAATCCTTTCTTAAACAAGTTCTGGAGCACTTTAAACGTTTTTTGAGTTCCCCTTAAATGGTCACCAGTTTTTTATCAACCAAAAAAGAAAGAAAGATTCGCCAGTTTCATCAGCATGGACACGAGAGTAAGGATATGGGACTCAGGGTGTGTTTATGAATACGACACGGATATGACACGCATTTCCATTTTGAGGTATCCAGGTGTCATGAGTCATGTTTGAAGATCAGGATGCTGTTTTATCCAATCAGAAAATGGAACTTTCGGATTTTTGATCCATTTGTCAGAAAATGGAACTAAAATCTTATAGTTATCTCTCACAAGCGTCTACGATGTGCTTGTTCAGAAGCTATTCCTTAATTCATACAATGAAATGGTGGCCATTTGGAAGCCTGGTTTATTTGTAACTGTTATAGCTGTACTTTCGCATGATAGCTTAATTTGTTGAAATATCGCATGCATTCAGATAGGATCTTGAGGTTCTTTGGTTTTGATTTAGGTGGACTTATGCGGATCCATCTTGGGCTCGCATTGCTGCACTTGTTCCAGTGGTAGTATCCTGTGCAGAATCAGGAGATCAAGTTGCTAATCAAATCTTACTAGATTCAGTCAAAGATTTGGCTGAAAGTGTGAAAGCAGTTGTTCGGAGACTTGGGTTGTGTGGTGAAGGTGTGTCCTTATCAAACTAGAAATACTCTAATATGCACGTACGTTAAGTCTTTATTTGTATCTTGGTAAGTTAAACCGTGAACATGAGGCTAGACATGAAATCCTTTGAACATTTACCCACAGAAGACAATTTAAGATTTAAGTTGTTAATTGTTCTTATTAGGTTGAAATATGTAGTTAGATATAATGGGTGTTGTATCCGTATCGGATACTTACAGTTGAATCGTGAAATATCACATCTACACCATTTGTCCCTGTATCCTTGTGTTAATTACTGTCATAGCTTGCAATTTAGTACACTATAATTTTATCAACAACATCATCAAAGCCTTATTCCGACTGTTCGGGTCGCCTGAATGAGTAATGTCCATTCAATTGTCCAAATCCATGCATGCCCCTTCCATTAGGTAGAGTGTCTTCATGTCTTCTCTCAACAGTCCAATTCACATCATGTTTGCTCTTCCTTGCATATTCCTTCTCACTAGTGTCTTTGTCCTTCTTTATTCTACCTACTAAGACCAGATATTTTAGGGTTTCTCCTGTATCTTGTTTGTTCATGATTTTTTTGTTTACTCCTTTAATTTTTGTTGCACACACTCTTTTAAAATGGTGAGGTATTTGTGTCAGATGGGATTGAATACGGACAATCTACGAACTCTCGTGCAAGTAGCACTTCTGAAAGTTTTCTATTTTAGGTTTTCCATTTGGATATCTTATTTTTTTGTTTTTTGTTTTTTAATCAATTTTCCTTTTAGATATTGATTAAGATTAACCTTTGTGAGAGATCATGAGTTTTAACTTTTCCAGTTGAAGTTCTCTTTCTAGCAAACAAACACAGAACATATGCATCTTGTTTTTATGATAATTGATATATTTATTTTAAGTTATTCCATCTGGTTCTGAATCATGTAAATATATTGTGGATTCAAGGGAGTCTAATTTCTGGTTTTTGTGAAATCTGACACTCTGTACCTCTGTCAGACTTTCACACCCATAGCTATGGCCATACCCATGTCTATAAGTTGCTTTACCCCAATCCTTTTGTGTGTTGGGTGCGGCTCCAGCGAGTTAACTTCATCTTATTTTGATCAGCTTGATCATTCCTACCAACAATTTTCTTCCAACTATCCTCACTGCCTTTTCGAGTGCTTAAAACTGATTGAATGCTTAAGTGATAGATGTCTCTTTTGTGTTGGTGCAACTGCTACGAGTTAACTTCAAACTTATTTTGATCATCCTGACCCAGGGTAATCTCGTTTTGATCGAATAATTTGGTAAATTGAATAATTGAGACATTCTGAAACATTTCGGTAGATTCCGAAACAATACACGAATAGTACCGTTACATAGTACTGAAACAAACGGAGGGTCCAAGAGCAGTTGAGACAGTTTCATTCTTGTCGTTTCTGAAACCAAAATGAAACTTTCAAAACGTTCCCAAACATTAGAAATATGGAACCATGATCCTGACAAGCCTGCCACCAGTTTTCTTCCAACTATCCTTGCTGCTTTTCAGAGTCGCAGTGAATGTCACATCAGCTATTCTTCAACTGTACTAGTGGCTGATCCTGATTATACAATAACTTTTGACAATCTTCACTCAGTCTTTTGCAAAACCACCTGGCTGCGACATATAGTCCAGTGTTTGGCTGCCCTTTTCTCGTTGCCATTCCTTTTCTCATCAGGAACTAAGGTTTTCTTTGTTGATGTTTCTGATTCTACTGGTACCAACAATGAATCACTATTCAGCTTCACAGTAGTGATGTACATCTCCCTAACTCAACAGTACTGGTGTCAGAAAAGATACTCTTCATAAAAATGATTACTTCCTAACTCATTCACAAATCAGTATATATTGTGTACGAACTTTATGTTGAACATGAGGGGTTAAGAAAAGACAACATGAGTTGAACTTTAAGATTATGAACAAACTTTGATAACTCATTTGAAACCTTTTTGACAGCCCTAGAATACCAACCAAAGTCATGTACATCTTCCACATAGAATAGAGAGGTCATTAGACATAACCTATGTTTGCACGTAAATGTGGGTTTTCGCTTTTTCTTACTAGGTTTAACACTTTAAATGGGTATACACAACTAACACATTGTAGGAGCTGTTCGCACTCGAGTAAATTATTTTAAGTGACATTTCTACCTATTAGAGGACTTTTAGTTATTTTTAATAACTTTAATAAAGAGTAAATGTTCCTTTAAAATATTTTTTAACAATATAAATAGCCTTTAAAATTGTTAATAACTTTTACAAATGGCAGAATCATCTCAAGATACTTGAACTATTAACTTTTACCCATTGTAGAAGCTACAAGCATCTTGCTATTACCCAGATGCAGACAGGCAGTCTTTAAACACTTCTAAGAAGTCTGTGTGCCTGCAACAACTTTAGAATTTCACCCCTAGGGTATAGGGCCCGTGCACCCTTAAAAACCAAAATTGTGGCTTTGATGTCCTCTAGTATTCCCCACTTCGGCTTCTAGTACCTGCAATGCTACATCAACAAGATAACTTTCTGGGTTCTTGGATTGTTTTTTTCCGGATCCCCTGTGGTGACAAATCCAAAAGAAGGAAAGATGAAGATGTTGGGCTATGGTATGATGAATTTGTTGATTGTTCAAAGCAAGTAAGGAAAAAAAAGAAAGGTATAATAGAAAAGCAATAGGCTGAAATGGAGAATGTGTTGTTTACAATCTTCAATGAGTTTTAGATAACTGAAACATTATGAAATTCATTACTAGCCTTTGTTACACGTAAAAAACAATAAAGAGTAAAACCAAAAATAATAAATGTGGCAAATGTTAAAATTTATCAGCGAGAGCCATGTACATGTGCTCTAGGTTATATAATCAGGCATTGAGAAGTTCACTCTTCAATTTACAATTAACTAGCTTTTGTTGGACATTAAGTCAACGGGTGTCAACGGGTGTCGATTTTCTATTCGAATTCCAAGACTAGTTTCTTTACCTAAAGAACCACCATCTTGGTTCAAGGTTTAAAAAAATTCTCATTTCAATAAAATGTATATGTTGGTTAAAAACACTTGAGGCATTCTTGTGTTTGTTAGTTAAAGAAACCGAGGCATTCTGACCAAAACATTTTGATGCATTCCAACTGAAACATTGTGATACATTATGAAACAAGTACATAAGATATTGAGACAAGTTGAGACTGTTTTGTTCTGGTCCCTACTGAAACTGAAACAAACAATTGGAATTTTTTCACCATGGTTATGAAGACTCTTATGCAAGCCATAAAGTTAGCTTGTTGAATTCACCCTTTATTGGTCCCCCTAATTTATTTTTTTGCCAATCCGGGTTTGCCCGGATGGTTAGGCATCCCCTTCCCTATGGGGGAGGTCTTGAGTTCAAGCCTTTGGGGCTCCTCATGTAATGGTTTAAACTATCAAAAAAAAAAAAATGAATTCACCCTTTTTTTTTTGAAAAAAAATTCCCCTATCCTGGAAAAGTGACAAAGGCCATGCTGTTTGTAGTTTTGGATGAATGGGAGGGTGGATTCTGCTAGGGGGATTTATCATCTAAAGGGTTTTGGAATTTTTGTCGGAAGCCCCTCTGTTGACAAGATGGGAAACCTTTTAATGAATTTGAAGATCGAAGAAGTTGAGTTTGACCTTTTGTTGCCTCCTTAGTTAGCTGAAGGTTTGGTCCTCCCTTTATCTTGTTGATCAAGTCTGCTGTTGTCCTTTCTTTTGTATCTTGCATTATGTGCCTTGAGGTTGAGTTACTTTCCCTCCAAACCTATTTGAATTACTTAACAAAATATTGGATATCTACAAAGACAAGCTTTTAATGACTTGACAACATTCTTGCTATGCTATAATACATTGTTCTATGTGTTTTTCCTTTATCGGCATACATTAATCGATGTATGGTCATCAAGACTACTATAACCAGATGCCTCAACCACATCCTTGTTTTGCCACGTCTTGAAATCTTAATACTTGTTTCCGGTGACTTTCCATATTGGTCCTTAAGTTTTCTTGATTTCTTTTACTTTGATGGGAAATCTTGATTACCGAGGAATAGAAGAAAGATGAGGACTCGAGGAGTCACCTCTATTGAAATTTTTCTATTTTTGAGTATCATCATCTTTTGTCATGTAATTTCACAGGTGTATTAAATATTAATTGCAGATGGAAAGGATCCTTTCCCACTTGTTATGGTAGGTGGTGTCCTTGCAGCTAATAAGAGGTGGGATATTGGGAATGAAGTCATAAATTGCATTTGCAAGGACTATCCAGGGGTTCATCCAGTTAGACCAAAGGTTAGCTATCTATATCTCATTTCCCATATAGCTTATGTTCTCTCTATCTTTTTTTATGTTCCGGCTTTGGCTTCTTCTCTGTTTGAAATCAATCGAACATAAATATTTGATTTATATGTGCAGAAAAGAAATCTACTGAACCTCCAAAGTAGTCATGGAGATGAATATTGCTTTAGCAATAAAAATAATTGGATTTCTATTGCTTCCTTGAACAATTATCGAATAACCAAATGGACCAAAGTGTGCAACCTAGATGTTTTACTACCTCCATATTTGCATTTGATTACTTCTTCCAATGATATGTGATTTGTGCATAGAACTAACACCTTATATTGGTTACTAAGAAAAATTTTCTGCAGAAAACTAAAATTTTATGATTGACTTGTATCTACAACAAGATTGAAAGAAGACTTTCTAATTTGTAACATTGTTTAATTGAAAACATCAATAAATGTTTTCTCCTCCAGATTTAGTGGGTCTTTGATCCAACTCCCCCTTGCTGTCTCTCCCTTCCAATTCTTTAATAGGGTCTTCTAACATGGAGCAAAAACCAAACCAGACTAAACCAGAAAACATTTCTGGGTATGCATTATGGGCCGAAACTTATTTATATGTTTTAGAATAGATAACAAAATTTAGTTTTCCAAACTCCAAAGGAAACTTTTCCTTGGGTAACTTTACAGGGCCTGGAGGAAAGTTTTACTAGAGAACAATAAGACCTTGTTGTGTTATATGAGTAGAATGTCGGGATGGATGAGTGGTAAAATAAGAAAAAATAGATGGATTTGTTGGAAGACTAAGAAAGATAAAAATAAGAAAGTCGTGAATACATGTAAGATTTAACTGAATGAGTAACACCATTAGGGGTTAAATAGTAAATTAATTTGGAATCCATAGAGTTAACTATCTGTTTGCTCTAGAACCTCCTGAATGATTTATGAAGAAACTATTGCCATTTTTATGTCATATTCATCTTCACCTCCAAGTTCATCAGCTTTGTCAAATTTCCAGCTTTGAAGAAAAATGTTGATCAATTAGACTCACTCATCTAATAGCATTAGCATGTGTCTGACATGAGCTTACTACATGTGAGAGCTTCAAGTTGGTCAATAAGGTTCTTTACGTGAAATAGTGTAGTATGGTTCCTAAAGAGGAGTTATGAATCTTATGACCTTGGTTTAAAATCTCCTCTCGGCTTGATGTTTCATTGTACAGCAAGGAACATAGACTGATAAATTCCTTCAAAATAATACATGAACTGTATTGAGATGCAAAAATAAAAAAGAGACCATCTTGTTCTAAACACCACAAACCATGATGCAACATTCAGAACATTTCTAAATTTTGAACCATGGTTATAACTAGGACAAATGTGTCATGAAGAGGTTTTTGATTTGAATAGTTCCATATATAACAAGAATGAGATTAATTTTGGAGGAATTAAAATCGCCATTGAATGACAAGCGTGCTCTTAAATTAGATGGATATAGATTTTTAGTTCTTATATATGATCCTTTCATCTCTTCAACACCATGGGGAAGTGCTTGAATTGTTCCATTTATCGACTTACATCTATTATATCTCCTTTCATCTGTTGTTACTTTCAATTTGGAAAGATGAATAATAATGTCTGAGCCTTGTGAAGCACAAAAGAGTTTCACTCACACACCACCACCATGCACACACACTCCAGTTGTTTGACCCACTTATACCCCATTTTTGTGTTTAAAATAATCCTCGTGCGCAAAAGATGAGATCTGAATCTGGGTAACAAAATAGTAGGATTTGATAAAGTTGCAGATCCTTGGGAAGTGAGGATTCTACTTAGTTCTCACTTCTGCAGGGCCAGGATAGATGGGTTGAGTTAATATGCAAGGCACAATGGGGTGCTCTGAAGCGCCTGAATGTTGGGGTTTGCGTCTTAAAGGATTACTTTGTGTGCCTTGGGTTCCCTGAACTACTTCGCGTTAATTAGACATGGTGTAGGATTGATGGGAAACTTTATTAATAAAGCATGATCCTTGATGGCGATTAAGCATGATTTGGAAAGGCAGCATTAATGCTTTTCCTTTTAGTAACTATTCTCATATTGCTTGGATCCGTTGTCGCATTCTTTTTTTCAGTATCCATCAGAGTTATTCTAATGATGAATTTTTATTTTATTTTTTTTGAGGGACAAGGCTAAGATCTTATTGAAAGGAAAAGAAGTACAAATAAAACACAGTTGAAGGGAGATTACAACAAAGTCAGTCTCCCAACGTAAAATAAGATCCTCAAATTTATAGCCCCTAAAGACATTATCCCTCAAAGCCCACAAGAGCAGAAAGCTTTTTACGTTGTTGATTACATCCTGAATTGTTGTTTCTCTTGAGTTAAAAACTCTAGAGTTTCTTTCACGCCAAGTCGCCCAAGAAGTAGCTTAAGGGATTAACTTCCATACTTTTCGGCATATGCTCCCTCTGCAGTTGAAGTTCCATTCGTAGATTTGGTTCTTCAGGGTGGCACTCATTACCCAACTCATACCTAGCCCTAATCATGAATGCTGACTTGCTTGGAGGTTTAAAATGCTGCTTCTTCTATTCAAGTTAACGACCATAAGTGTCTTACTTTGCCTCTTGATTATCTTCAGGTGGAACCTGCGGTTGGGGCAGCATTGCTTGCTTGGACATTCATCATGAAAGAATTAGAAGCCGGTAAGCCCACAAGCTGACCAAAGCCATTACTACATGCTCAACTGTACATTACCATTGATAAGGTAACACAGCAAGTGTGAAATTTATAGAGGTGTTATTTGAGAAAAGAAGAAGAAAGAAGTGAGAAGGTACTCTTGATTACTATGTTATAGGTAAGCCTGGTGTCTCTCCTCAGTGAAAGCTTAAGTTGCTGGCGCGTTCGAAAAATTTGAGTCGTGTGTTAGTGTTGGATTTCTTTCTTGTCTATTCATCTCTTGTACTAACTTTTCCCTACAAAGTAATAGAAAGAGATGATGATGATGATGATGATGATGATGATGATGATGATGATGTTGAAAGCCGCCAATCTGAGTCTGTTTGGGTGGAGTCTGGTCATTTTAAATTTAATGGTGTTCTTCACTTTCCTTTTGCACATCACTTTTTAACATTTTTTGAATGATTATGTTGATGATGATGATGATGATGATGATTAAGATTCAGATTATATCATTTTGTGTCTGATGTTCATATTTATATTTTGTACTTCTGTCTAGAAAATTATGAATTTTCTTAAGGGGTTTTGTGAATTTAGTCCCTCTTTTCATAAGCCTTGTGTTTTTAACCCAATGGATAAAAACATTTGTGAATTTAGTCCCTAATTTTAAAAATACATAACTAACTTTTAAAAATATTCTATTTCAAATCTTTGAATCTCGTAGTAACATCCAGTCAGAACAGAAAGTTGATTTTTAACCCCTTTAAGAGGTGAATTGGACTTCGTCTATTTCTGTAAAAGTGCGAAATCGAATTTCCTTCGAAAGTAAATATAGTGGAGAAAAATCTGAGTTACGAGTAGAAAGTTACAGGCAAAATACAGTAGCAGCATCAATTTGGATTATAGTTCAACTTCTCTCTCTTGCAATTGCAGGTTTGACATCGCTAAAGCATGCCTGGGCTTGCTATTGCAAGTATGAACTTTTAATTGCAGGTCTGAACTTAGTAAAATATGTATGGACTTGCTGTTACAGGTCTGAGCTTATAAATTTAGGTTTAAACTTGCAATTGCAGTTCTAAACTTTTAATTGTAGGTCTGAACTTACTAAATTAAATTTTAACTCGCAATTCCAATTCTGAACTTGTTAAAACAGGTCTAGACTTGCAATTATAATTTTGAACTTGCTAAAGAAGGTCTAGACTTCCAATTATAGGTCTAAACTTGCTAAAGCAAGTTTGAACTTGCAATTGCAATTCTAAACTTACAATTGCGAGGGTCTGAACTTGCAATTGCAGGTCTGAACTTGCTAAAGTAGGTCTGAACTTGCTAAAGCAGGCCTGGACTGTTGCAAGTCAGAACTTGCTATAGCAAGTTTGAACTTGCAATTATAATTCTGCACTTGCAAAAACAAGTTCAAACTTGCACTAAAACTCCAAAAAATAGATTTCAATAAAAAAAATACATAATTTGCAAGTTCAAACTTGCATTAAAAATCACAAAAATAAATTTTAATCCAAACTAACATGATTTGCAAGTTCAAACTTGCAAAAAATAGTTTTCAATCCAAACTAACATAATTTGTAAGTTCAAACTTGCAAAAAACAGTTTTCAATCCAAACTACATGATTTGCAAGTTCAAACTTGCATTAAAACTCCAAAAAATATATTTCAATAAAAAATACATGATTTGCAAGTTTAAACTTGCTTAAAAAATTACAAAAATAAATTTTAACTCAAATTAACATGATTTGCAAGTTCAAACTTGCATTAAAACTGGAATAAATATATTTCAATAAAAAATACATGATTTGCAAGTTCAAACTTGCATTAAAAATCACAAAAATAAATTTTAATCCAAATTAACATGGTTTGCAAGTTCAAACTTGCAAAAAATAATTTTCAATCCAAACAACATGATTTGCAAGTTCAAACTTGCATTAAAAATCACAAAAATAAATTTCAATCCAAATTCACATGATTTGCAAGTCCAAATTTGCAAAAATAGTTTTCAATCCAAACTACATGGTTTACAAGTTCAAACTTGTATTAAAACTCTAAAAAATATATTTCAATAAAAAATACATGATTTGCGAGTTTAAAGTTGCATTAAAAATCAAAAAAATAAATTTCAATCCAAACTGACATGTTTTGCGAGTTCAAACTTGCAAACAACCGTTTTCAATACAAACTACATGATTTACAAGTTCAAACTTGCATTAAAACTCAAAAAATAGATTTTAATAAAAAATACATACAAAAATGATATGAGGACTGGCCCTTTAATCTATTCAACTGGACAGATTAAAAGGCCGGTCCCAATAGCACCTCTCAAATACATGATTTGCAACTGTCCTTTAGAAACTATGGAACACTTGTTTCTCTTATGCCCCTTCACTCGTAGTGCTTGGTTCTCTACTCTTTATAGCCCTTTTAATTACAATGTCATTAATGATAATATTCAAGTTTGGATAGAATATTGGTTCTCCTCTCCAGCTGGATGGGACCCAAGTATTTGTGATTGGAGTGCTCTTTGTGCTACTTTAACTTGGATGATTTGGAAAGCAAGATGTAAAAAATTATTTGATAATATTGAAACTGTTCCTATTAACATTAACTTTGAAACTTTCAACTATATCAATTTGTACTCGGCTGTGACTGTAACTCCAAGTTTTAGAATTCAATCTAGTATTGTTAGTAGATGGTTACCTCCCCCACTAGATCACTTTGAAATTAATTTTATGCCTCTTATACTACTAATAATCAAACTGGTATTGGCTTAGTTCTTCGTGACTATTTGGGTATATGCAGCGGAGTCAAGATGATTCCTACAACACCATCATCGGCTGAAGAAGCCGAAGGTTTGGCTTCCCTTGAAGCAGCTAAGTGGGCGATATCTCTTCAGATTTCGTAGCTGATCATTGAAGGTGATGCACAAGTCATCATCAACAACCTTTCTACAACAAATACTACTTGACTTATAAGATGGCATACTAGGGCTTACGTCGATGACTGTCAAGCTTTGTTACCTTATTTTATTTCTATCGCTTTTATCTATGTTCCGCGGGTAGCCAACATATTCGCGGATGCCCTAGCCTGTCGGGCTAGGACCTCAACATTTGTTGCCTATTTGGTTGACCTGCCCTCTTTTATCTATGATGTATTAAGTAAAGACTCTGATACTATTGAGGCTATGGCCTCCTTATCTATATAAATTATGCAGTTTCTTACCAAAAAAAAATACATGATTTGCAAGTTCAAACTTGTATTAAAAATCAAAAAAATAAATTTCAATCCAAACTAACACAATTTGCAAGTTCAAACTTGCATTTGCAAGTGCAAACTTACAAAAAATAGTTTTCAATCCACACTACATGATTTGCAAGTTCAAAATTGTTTTAGCAATTTCAAACCTGCAATTGAAAGAGAGGGAAGAGAGAAACTTGAACTAGAACTAAAATCTAAGTTGATGTTGCTATAGTATTTCGCCTATAACATTTTGCTCGTAACTCAGAATTTTCTCCACAGTACCTACTTTCGAAGGAAATTCGATTTCGCACAACTTTTACAGAAATAGACTAAGTCCAGTTTTGCTCCTAAAGGGGTCAAGAATCTACTTTTTTATTCAGACGGGAAAGTACTACGAGATTTAAGGTTAGAAAACATGAATTAGGTAATTTTTTTTAAATGATTCACACAATTTTTTTTATTTCTAGGGATTAAAATTATAAAACTATAATTTTTTAAGGAATAAAATCATAAAATCTAAAAAAAGGAGGATTAAATTTATAAAAATATTTTGGTGAGGGATTAAAATCATCGGTCCCTACAAAATAAGGACTTTTTTTACATTTTCTGTTTTCTTAATCTTATTTATGTCCGTCCACGGCGGCTATGGCTGCGTCGGGAGAGAGAAAGAGATGGAGATATGAAATATGAAAGAGAGAAAGGGAGAATGGGGGATACCTCTACTCGAGAGAGAGAGAGAGAGAGAGAGAGAGAGAGAGAGAGAGGGAGGGACTGCAGATAGGGAGAGTACGAGAGAGTGAGATCAGTAGAGAGGGAGATGGAGGCCAACAACCATGGCACAATGAGAGGGGTTATTTTCTTCCCCCACATACTCCATCTGGTTAAATCTTGAGGATCCGTACATAGATCACAGCTCACAAATAATGCAGCACATACATACAGCAACTGGTACTGATTATGGTATGTATTTTTCAAAATAAAGCTTTCTAATAACTGAAAAATTTACTAATCATCAGACCTAGTTAAGTGGTACCCTATTGTAATACCCCATATTTTTATTGCAGTATGTTCTATGATTTGTATTTATTTAGTATGGGTGTACATAACTTAAGTTGGGAGTGTTTAGTGTTTGGGGGCTAATTTAGCTAAACTAGGTTAGGATTAATCTAACCTAGATTATGCAGACCCAATCTTGTAAACTTAAGTGAGGGGACCCATTAGTAATAGTTTCCCCTTATTCCTATAACCAAACATTTAGAAAATTTAATTTATTTAGAAATCCAACTTTTTAGGAAACCTATTTGTGGTGGGTCAAATTTAGTTTCTAATTTTATTATTTTCGTATTAGCTATTTAGGAGGTATTTTAGAAAGCCCTAAAGTCTTATTTTAGAGTTGTTTTATGCTTAAAAATGATATGGGATAACTTGGGTAGCAAATTTTCATGTTTTTAGTAGGTTTAGGACTCTTTTATTAAGAGTTATATAAACAAGATGCTTCTAGTACAAAATTAGGGTTGTTTTTGAATATTAATTGGAACATGAGGGTTGAGAGAGAAGAAGAAAATCAACAACTAAGGAGAAGAAACCCTAGGCTGTAAAGTTGAAGAAGATGGGAGTTCTGAGTACAGATACATTTCTTAACCCTAAGTCTTTTTGTAGTTCCTTTCAATCATAATAGTGGGTGTATATTTGTTATTTGAGTAATTTAATCATGTTGGTTGATTTATTTTACAGTAGACCCATACTTATTAATTATCATGGGATGATAATGCTTTAGGTTATTTTGGGACAAGTTATGATCACTTTCTTAGATGTTTCAAGTTCTGGAAAATCTAACTAGTTATAATTAATTCGACTTTTTCTCTCAAATTGTAAGGAGTTTTTATTATTTCTTTATATCTCTGTGTTCATAACATCCGAGGTTACCTTGAGTTCAAATTTCTTGATTTTCGAGTATTGTTTACTATTTTCGAAGTAATTTCAAAGTTCGTATTGATGCTGCTGTATTTTTACTGACAATACAAATGGTCTGTGTTTAGGCACATGTTTCGAGACTTTTGGTTTGTTTCTGGTTTTCAGTCAAAACATAAAGACTTTAGATTTATATCTCTAGTTTTATCAAAAATTGAAAGCACTAAGTTTGGATTTATGAACTATAAGATACAACTATTTTTGTATCCCTGATACGGATTTTGGCAGAATGCACATGTTTTAGTTTTCTTACATTTTCACTAGATTTCTTATCGTGGATTTTTATCACTAAAATTCTTGCGAAAATAGACTTTTATATCATTCAAGCAGGCTTAAGTTTGTTCAATTTCGACTTGGGATTTTATCATAATTAATTCCCAAAGTAGATGTTTTTATGTTAGATAATATTCTAATCTTGTTTATACAATCTGTGGGATTTTGCTAATTTAGCTATTGGCGTGTCTTACTCTGAAAATAGAAATTTAGCATGTTATGTATGTGTGATGAACCTTGTAGTTTCGAATGATAAGACTTTTACGAGAATAGTCTGAACTATTAATCATGACTCGTAGATGTACCGATTAATAAAGAATTTAGATAATTAATTGTGAACAACTTGAGATGATGTTGTGGATCTCAACAATAGGTGGTTGGCTCGACCTTCTCTTATTTTGATTACGCAATTACCGAAGAATCGCATATGAGATTTATAGAGATGTACTTTGACCGAGGTTGGTAACCTGCTATATGGAGGAGAAAGGTCGATGTTAACACAAGTTCACCCAGTGCACGATTGGGTTAACTTGTGGACCATAGAAGGTAGAGAAGATAGATGGAGGGATAGATTGAGTGAACTTGAAGGCTCGAGATCCCACTTAATTAACTAGAGACAACAACATATATCAGATGCTAGATGCAGGGATGATTATTATGTTTGTTGGGAGAATGTGTTATTTGGTTGAACTCGCATGAAAGTTGAAATGTGATTTAGACACCTTGTGAGTATTCTTTGGAACTACGTTATGCTTGATCCTTGTTTGGGTACGTAGGCAGCCGTGGTGTGGTTCAGCATAAAAATATAAGAAACTTGTTGATGTTTTTAATGTTGAGTTTGTCGATAATGTTGATGAATTAACATTTATGTTTCTTTGATTGTATAAGCTAGTGTGTTGTTGTTTGAAATTTTATGAGTGCATTTTGTTTTAACTTTTGTTATGGCTTATGTTTTGAACTTAATTTTAGATTGAAAGTTCTAGGTTTGGTCTTAAGGAATTGAGTTATGAGTTTGAATTCGGGTTTATACAGTAATTTGAATTTAGGGCGTTATACCTATTCAGTACCTTCAATCTTTTAAGAAGGAGGCCGATCGCAATCTAAAACCTCAGATTCGGTTGGTAGTGAGCTTAATTTTTCCTCTCATAGATCGAATCATGAATAACACATAGAGGGCATCATCAGAAAAGATGATATTATTGATTAGGTAAAGAACGGATTTTAGACATTTGATTTCATCTTATTAGTCTAGTAGTTTTAGATTCATCAATATTATAAACCGTAGATTCCACAATAAATTTTAGATCTGGACACAGACAATCTGCACAGGAAGAAACACAGAATGATCGTGAAGATTCCTTGGCGCCGTGGTGGTGCCGGCCTAAGGGTCTCCAACGGTCAAGTCAGTTTGGTTTGAAAAAATAAGTTGAATAGAAAGTTAAAGAAGATGAAAGGATCTGTATCACCTATTCCTGTAGATCGTGGATGAGGATGGTAGAAGATGGGATCTTTGTCGTCGGATCTTCGACCTGAATGCGTAATCCCTCCGGGAAAGATGATCGCACGGCGAGCAGTGGATGCAGTTTTGGTTAGTGAGTGTTTCTGTTTCTTCACGAGTGGAATTCTTGACTTGCGCCCCCTCCTTTTATAGGAGGGGATTTAGATAAATCTCTCTGGGATCTCGGAATTTTTCCCCAAAATCCTAGGAAGATCTTTTGGCGGTTGAGGAGTCATGCGTAGACTAAGTCCTCCACTAGAACTTTTCAAACCCTAGCCGCCTTTGGGGATTTGGCCAGAGAGACTGGGTGTGGCCCAATGGGCTTCGGGGCCCGGTAAGAGGTACTAGTGTTTTGGCCTGTGGGCCTTTGGAATGCATTATGGATTTAGCCACTAAAGTTTGTCCCCCACTCTCTAAGTCAAGTGATCTTAAGTTAGAGAGTAGCAGTCGACCAATTGGGTTTGTGTTAGCACTTGGACATACATTCTGAGTTAATCGACCATTGTGGTCGAGTGAGAACCTCTTTGCCCAATGGTTCAAAGCAGTCAACCCCCTGATATCGACTGCGTGGTTTGGCAAGTGATGCTCAGTCGACCCCAGGGATGGTTGAGATGTATGAGAGTAGTCGACTACAGAAGTCGGCTGGAGTATTTGAGAGCAGTCGACCACGGGGTCGACCGAAGCAGTTGACCATGGGTGACTCGAAGAGGTCGACCATGGGGTGACCCGAAGCAGTCGACCGTGAGGGTCGATCAGAATGCTTTGGTACGATCGACCACGGGGGCCCGCAGAGATGCTTGGCACTTGGTGCCTGATAGTAGTCGACCTATGAGGCCGATTGGAGCGTTGGACATAAGATGCCTATAAGCAGTCGACTAATGAGGTCGAATGAGAGATCTAGCTGGGATCTGTATGATCGTTGTCTTGTTCGAGTTCCAGTCGGCTTCATCCACGGAGCCCGACATGGTCAGAAGATGGAGAGTGTAAAAAGGTGGTGACCGTTTGGTACTTCAACACGTGGCACTCTTTCATTTGCCCTAGAGTCAAGGCATGCGAAACGGTTTGTTGCCAGACTGTGAGGGTGGCTTTTCGTAAGACACGCCCAATGGAATCTAACACATGTCCCCCACTTTAAAGATGTGCTTTTTAAATAGGAAAGCGCCCCTTCTTTCTTCTTCAGGAGCGTTTTTACAGAAAAGAGAGATATAAAAATTTCAGCAGCGTTCCTCCTTTTAGCTTTCAAGATTTCTTCTATTCCAGCAAGTTTTTTTCGGTGAGTTTTTTCTTGCTTTTTCTTGCTTTGTTTCTTCCTTGTTTTCCCTTTCCTTGGTGTCCTTCTATAGATTTGAGCAGCTTGTTGGGTTTTCATAACAAAAACCCAGAATTTCTTCGGTATCACCTCTATTTTTTCCTTTTCTCTCTTTTTTTTTGTTTCTCTCATTTCTCTTCTCTTGCTTATTTTGGGCATTTTTCCCTTTTTCTTGATGAGTTCTGCCCTAGCCTCGGGTCTCCTGGATTACATCCATTTTCTGTTAGATTTTTGTTTCTTGGGATGGTTGTTTTGCTGGAAAAGCCTTTTTCTAGCATGGAAAAGTTCAGAGCCGTCGATTCCTTTCCCCCTACTTTTTTTAAAAAACATTCCTGATATCATGCTTGTCGATTCCGAGTCGAGTTCGTCTAGCAGCAGTCGACTGGACATGTTGACTGCGGACTCCACGTCACATGAAGCAAAGGCTGACGATGTGACTATTGCAGAGTCGACTCCAGAATTCTTCAAGGAGACCTTGATGCAGTCAACCAGGGTGGTCGACAGGGTCTAGTCGGGCGCCGTTCTGAGGGTCGGTCATCCAGACATTGACCTGATGGAAGCCATAGGAGACTGTAGGAATGATGGGGTCAACGACGAAATGAATGTCGACTCTCATGGACGCAGTCGACCTCAGGATATATTGCCGAACAATCCTAAATCGAAGCTCAAGTCATCCGACTTGACTCGACTGCGTCTCACATACCGAATCCCAGAGTCGGTGCAACTGAGGACTCCTAAGCGACATGAACGTGTCGACTGGGAGGTTCCGGGATGGACCTTCCTTTACGAGGTCTCCTTCATCCAGGGACTTCGTCTGTCGATCCCCAAGCCGATCCAGGAGGTTCTTGGCTATTTTGAGGTCGCACCTAGCCAGTTGATGCCAAACGGATGGAGATTGCTGCTTGGGCTCGAGGCTTTGGGCAAGCAACGAGGGACATCAGTAGGCCTAAAAGAAGTGTTGTACTCCTACTACTTAAAGGAGCACGACAAGGAGAAAGTTCGTTACCAGTTTGTGCTCCGAGTAGGATGAGAGCACCTAATAAGTCGACTGACTACTAATGACCGTAATTGGAAGAGTGGTTATTTCTTGGTAAAAGGTCGACTGGTCTTTGGGTCGACTCTGGAGTCGGACATCCCAAACTCGTGGCGAGTGATAGGTAAGACATTTAGTAATTACTTATTGATTCATTTTCGACTGAAATCTTATTTGTTATTTTTCTTTCTAGGGCGGAGATCCAGTCAGACCCCAGTTCATAGTCCTGCAGTAGCCGAGCGCACTCAGCAGATCTTAGCCATTCCTGAGGTCGACCGTGACTGGAAAAGACTGTTGTCCGAAAGCGCCTGTCTTCAAGTCGACTGTGGTCGAAATCATTAAAGGATCAAGAAGGTACCGCTCTACCTACAGCCGTTAGTTCGTTGTTTATCCTTTTAACCGTCAGAGCACTTGAGATGTTGAGGTACGGATTCTCCTTGATCAAGCACCTAACTACTCGAGAACAGATCTTTGCAGACTTCCAAATAACTAAATCTTTCCAGATCCCATCTGCCGAAAGAAGCAGCAGCTCGAATGCGTTCGAGGTTGCAGAAGAAGAAGAAATCATCTGCAAAATAATCAACCGAAACTTCTATAGAGCTATTTGGCGAGGGGAGCTTTTCTCTGCCTCCTGTTCACCTTGGGGTCAAGTCGAGCCTGGCAGCAGGCAAAAGGAAAAGCGTCGAGTCTGTCAACCCAAACGAGGAGTCCATCAAGCTGTCGTTCTAGAACGACATATCCATCTACTCCGACCTGGCGGCCATTAAGGGGTCGATTGAGAAACTCCTCTTTCTGTCGGACGAGGCTCGGCTTAAGGTACTCAGCTCGATTGCGGCCTCCGACTACGTAGTTGCTGAAGCCTTCAAGGTAGATCTCTTTACATTTAGTTTTATAGTCGATCTCTATACTTAATGAATTCTGACTTCCTTTTTTCTCTTGCAGTCTCTCCAAAGCGTGCTCTTTCTTCGGTCCAACAACGTGGTACTCGACTGTAAGGTCAGGTTGTTGTAGTTGACCAACCACTCCATTCGTACCGAATACGAGCAGTTGAAGACTCTCAAATCCGAGAGGTCCGCTGCATTAGCCGAGTCTGAGAGTACTTGTGCCACTCTTGAGGCTTAGAAGAAACAGCTGCAGGTCAGCTTGGAGGCCGAATGCACGAAGAACGCAAGTCTCTTCGAGCAACTCGAGACGGTTGCCCTGGATTCCATTCTTAAGACAAGGGCGGAACTTATGAAAGAGTTCAAGGCTGGAAAGAGTGTCGATTGGAATCCTGATGAGGCCATCGCACTCTACGAGAAAATGTATCCAGGCGGTGAGGGTGATTAGAACTTTGATACCGAGCCTGCCCCAGAGGAGCCCGAGCCTGAAAGAAATGAAGTTAATGCTTCGACTGAGGATTTGGGAGCAGCCGATGCACCCGCTGCTTGAATTTGTATTTTTGATTTTTCTCTTACTGCTTTTTTTTGTAAGTGTAGAACTTTTGTAAGCGATTTGATGGCAATTGGAAATTAATGCAATACTTAATTTTTTTTTTTTGCTTCCATTTCATTACTTATCGTACAATGAAACTGTAGTTGTCGAGCACGTTGAGTGGTCGAGTGCGTCTGACTTTACTGACTTGAACATTGAAATCTTTATTTAGCCTTTACATTTGTGTTATAAACGAGAATCTTGTAATCAGAGTCAATAGTTTGGATATACATGATACATTTTGTCGACTGCTCATTTTTTAAAGTAAGTATCTCTTTCATCCTTCAACTGTCAGATGTCGTGTAGAGTGCGATACCTCATTTGTTCTTCAATTGTCGATCATCATATCGAGTGCGATCATGCCTATTGATCTCGGCTGGTAGCTTCAGCAGGTAGTACTCTCCCTGTCGAGTGCGATTAATGACTCATCTGCAATTGCAAGGTTAGGGTGGCCAATAGCATTGCCATCGGCCCTCCGATGCTTAAGTCAGTAAAGTACTTGGAAAGAATGAAGCGAAAAAAGTTTAAGTTCAAAGATAATACTGCATTTTCGTGTGCTATCCTCCGTAGCTTGCGGATACCGTCATCTCATGTCTCCGATACTTAAGTTAGTAAGATTTTCAAGGATAAAAGTAAAGTAAAATGCAAGTAGAGTTTAGAAGCGGTACAACTTTAAGGTTACGGCATTCCAGCTGTTCTTTACTGGTTCTCCATTCAACTTGCTCAGCTTGTAGGCTCCGTATCTTATCATTCTTGCCACCTGGTAGGGCCCCTCCCATGTTAAGGCTAATTTTCTTTTTTTTTCCTTGGTATTCTGAAATACCCTGCGTAGGACCCAATCTCCTTCGTCGAATGTTCTAGTTTGAACGTTCTTGTTGAAATGTCGAGCAACCCTTCTTTGACATGCTGCGATTTGGTCGAGTGCTCGTTCTCTCAACTCATCGATTGTGTCAAGTTGACTGCTGAGTGCTGAACGATTTTCATTTTTATCGATGTACTGATACCTTGCTGATGGAAGTCCCACCTCCACGGGGATTACCGCCTCTGTCCCATAGGTGAGTGCAAACGGAGTCTCACCTGTTGAGGTCCTTGTAGTCGTTCGATACGACCAACGTACTTCTGGTAGTTCGTCTGTTTAGCTTCCCTTGGCTTGCTCGAGTCTCTTCTTCAAAGTGTTGATCACTATATTGTTGGTCGACTCTGCTTGTCCATTAGACTGTGGGTACCGCAGAGTTGCAAAGTTCAACTTGATTCTCCACATGTCACAGAAGCTTTTGAAGTCGTTACTGATGAACTGGAAACCGTTGTCTGTGACGATCTCTTTTAGGACTCCGAATTGGCACATGACGTTTTTCTAGATAAATTTTTTTACTTCTCTGTCCCTTACTTGCGGATAGGCTTCAGCTTTGGCCCACTTTGTACAATAGTCTGTGACTGCGAGTATGAAAACTCTGGATCCTGTAGCATTGGGTAGGATGCCGACGAGATCCATTTTCCACTTCATTAAGGGCCATGGTGAAAGGATTGGGTTCAATGTTTCGGGTGGTTGGTGCGACACTTGGGCATACCTCTGACACTTGTCACATTTCTTTACTTAATCAACTGAATCGGTCCTCATTGTCGGCCAGTAGTACCCTGAGGTGAGTGCCTTGCTGGTTAGACTCCTGGCTCCTGAATCATTTCCACATTCTCCTTCGTGAAGCTCAGCATGTACGTATTGTGCTTCTTCTGGTGTGACACATCTCAAAAGGAGTCCAGGGAACGATCTCCTATAGAGTTTGTCACCATGAACAGTAAACCTTGCTGCCTTGGCTCGTAGTCGATGAGCTTCATTGCAGTCGGTAGGCAACTCCCCTTTTGTGATGTAGGTTATAATGGGCGTCATCCAGTTTGAGTCGAGTGCCACAACTTTGACTTCTTCGCTCGTAGACTTCCAAACGGAGGGCCACTGGAGATAAGTGACTGGAATGTTGATGGGCTCTGCCGATGGGATTGTGGATCCTAAATTTGCTAAGGCATCAACATGGCTGTGCTCCAGGCGTGGAACCTGCACAACTGTAAATCTATTAAATGTCAAGAGCAACTCTTTTACCTGGGAAAGGTAGGCCGCCATTTTAGGTTCCTTAGCTTGGTAGGTTCCCAGTAGCCGATTAACTACCAGTTGGGAGTCTGAGTTGACCGCTATTTGTCGAACCTCAATTTTTTTTGCCGAATTTAACCCCGCAATGAGTGCCTCGTATTCATCTTCTTTTTTTCGTTGCCTTGAACCTACGTCGGACATACCATTGAATAACGTCACCTTCTGGGGAAGTAAAGATTATCCCTAGTCCACTACCTTTTGCGTTGCTCGACCCAATAACCGAAAGTTTCCCCTCTCCTGTGTCGTATGGTTGCAAACATAATAGTTCCTTTTCTGCCGGCTCCTGGATGCTGGGTGTAAAGTCTGCCATGAAGTCGGCCAAGGCTTGTGACTTGATTGTGTTGCGAGGCTGGTAGCTGATATCGTGCTCACTAAGTTCGATTGCCCATTTTGTCAGTCGACCCGATAACTACGGCTTATGTAGTATGCTTCGTAAAGGGTATATTGTGAGGACTGTAATGCTATGACTTTGAAAGTAGGGTTTTAGCTTCCTTGCTGCTGTCGCCAATGCTAGTGCTAACTTTTTGAGCTGACTGTACCATGTCTCTGCGTCTAGTAGACTCTTGCTGACGTAATAAACTGGGTACTGTCTCTTCTCTTCTTCCCTCACTGACACCGCGCTGACTGTTATTTCCTATACGGCTAAGTACAAATAAAGTGTTTCTCCTTCTTTCGGTTTTGAAAGTAAAGGAGGTGAAGTTAGGTACTACTTTAACTGTTGTAGTGCTTCCTCGCATTGCTAAGTCCATTCGAAATCCTTCGTCTTGCATAGAGTGGAGAAGAATGGTTGGCACTTCTCTGAGACTCTCGAAATGAATCTGCTGAGGGCAGCTATCCTACCAGTCAGTTTCTGGACTTCTTTAATGTTCCTAGGGGATTGAATTCCTCTGATGGACTGGATCTGTTCGGGGTTGGCTTCGATCCCTGACTAGGTATCCAAAGAATTTCCCTAAAGAAACACCGAAAGAGCATTTAAAAGGATTAAGTTTCATGTTATATTTTTTAAGTACCTCGAATGCTTGGTACAGGTGATCAAGGAGCTGATCTGCTACGACCGACTTGACCAGCATGTCGTCGATGTAGACCTCCATTGTCTTTCCCAATATATTGGAAAACATTCTGTTAATGAGCCTCTGGTAGGTTGCTCCCGCATTCTTCAAGCCGAACCGCATGACTTTGTAACAAAATGTCCTTCTTTCTATCATAAATGCGGTCTTTTCCTGGTCGTTCGGGTGCATGAGGATCTGGTTGTAGCCTGAGTACGCGTCCATGAAACTGAATAGCTCATGCCCGGCAGTAGCGTCGACCATCATGTCTATGTAAGGAAGGGGAAAGGAGTCCTTCGGGCATGCTTTATTGAGGTCTGTAAAATCGATACAGACTCTCCACTTCCCATTCTTTTTCCTGACGGCGACGACGACGTTGGCCAGCCACTCTAGATACCTGACCTCTATAACTGAACCGATGTCGATTAGCTTCTGAATTTCTTCATTGATGATTCAATTGCGCTTTGGTGCAAACTTTTTCCTTTTCTGCTTGACTGGTGTGTAGGCTGGATCAACATGCAACTGGTGAGTGATGATTCTGGGATCGATTCCAGTCATGTCGGCGTGGGACCAAGCACAACAGTCATAATTCTTTTTTAGAAACTCGACCAGCTGTGATGGGATTCTCGGGTCCAGTCTACTCCCAATTCTTACCGTGTGATCTTGACTGTCTGGATATATTTGCACTTCGTCGAGCTCTTCCTCCTGGGGTTCGGCAGTGCAGTCGACTGTCGACTGCTACTGTAGTTGCTATGCTATCGACGACTTACTTTTGAAACTGCTGGAGTAATAGTCCCTTGACATCTGGTGAATTCCTTTTATCTCCATCACTTCCCACTGTGTCGGGAAGTGAATTACCTGATGATAGGTTGAAGGAACAACCCGCATCTCGTGTATCCAGGGACGTCTGAGAATAACATTGTAGGCTGAAGGACTATCGACCACTAAGAACTTCGTGCTCAAGTTGACCCCCTCAGCGTAGACTGGGAGTGAGATCTCGCCAATAGTAGGGGTGGGACTTTGGTTGGGTCAACCCGACCAACCCGAACCCGACCCGGTATTTGGGCAAGCATGGGCGAAGGTTGCTGGGTATTTGGGCAAGTATGGGCATTATTTTGCTTGCACGTAGTCAAATTTGGGCAAGCATGGGCATAGATATATGCCAATCCGAGCAACTCGCCCAACTCGAGAAACTTTTATATATAGAAAAATATATAAATCTTATATGTATATATTAAGATTTTAATTGATTTCTAACATGGAAATATGTGGCCAGAAAAAGAAAACTCTCATTTTGCCAAGTATTTTGAAAGATATAAATGGATAAATATATGAAGCTACTAATATAGGGTGGAGCTATTAAGACCCAAAATAAAAACTTTTCTTTTGCCTTATTATATGAAGTAAAAAAGTAATATTACTTAATAAGTAAAACTCAAAATAGTATATAGACAACTATGGATTTGGACTCCATTGTTTTTTTTAAAGTTATATATGACGAATATTTTGTTTATATTTTTTATTTATTATGTGAGCATATTATTAGTTTGTTTATCTTTTGAAACTATGAATGATATTTTATTTATTTAAGTTTATTATTTATTATTTTTTTGTATTAATAATTCTATTCAATCACCTAAATTAATTAAAACATGTGCAACCCGAAGAACCTAAGAAACCCGAAGAACCCGAGAAATCCACTTGAGCCATGCGCGGGTAAATCTCTTATAGGTTTTGTGGGTTCTATGGGCATCCTGGGCAAAGGAGGTACAATATGGGCATGGCATGTCCAAAGCCTCTAACCCGCCCAACCCGCCCGAGTCCCACCCCTAGCCAACAGTGTGCTTTTGTTCCCCATTGAAGCCGATGAGAAGTGTTGATCGTCTAATGATCTAAGACTCGTCAATCCCCATTTCCCTAAGTGCACAAAGAAACAAAACATAAGCAAATCTCCTGTTGTCCACGAGAACCCTTTTAGTAAGGCAATTAGCAATAAGGATAGAGATCACCAATGCATCGTGATGAGGGTTGACTAGCTCAGCTGCCTGGGAGTCTTCAAAGCTCAGCGTTTGGTCGTATGAGGGAAGAGTCGGTGGACTGACATGAGGCTCCGGACGGATTGCCCCTCTGGAGTGTCACTTTGCGACTGAGTAAGTAACTCAACTAACTTCAGATCCCCCGATGATTACATTGATGGTTTTCCTCGGTTGTGGAGGTTCAGGAGGTGAGCTGTTTCTCTTCTCTGTTCGGTTTTTATCTCTGGCCGCAGCTGTAGTCCGACCCTTGTCAGACAAAAAATCCCTAAGGTGACATCTTTTCAGGAGCTCTGCAACTTCTAATCTCAGGGTGATACAGTCGGTGGTGTTATGATCGTGATCTCCATGAAACTCGCACCATTTGCTTGTATCCCTCTTGTCGTTTGCAAATTTGTACTTTTTTGGCGGTCTAACTGAATTTCCCATCCCTTTCATCACCGCTACCACCTGTTCTAGTTTGATGTTCAGGTTGTAGGGCGGGATCGGATGTCTGCTACCTCAGTCTTGTTGTCTACCAGATGGACGACAGTAATCCCTCAGTTCTGGTCTTCTTCTTCGGTCGTCTGAGTAAGGTTCGAAACGATAGCTGTTGCTCCTACGCTCTGCTCTGCCTCTTTCCCGCTATTTCTGCCATCGACCTCTCCTGGCATTAGATCTATTTGCTTCATCTTCTTCCCACTTTATCTGAGTTAATGCCTTGGCTAGCACATCCTCCATCGTTCTGCACGGATACTTAAAACTCCTTATAAAGGTCAGAGTCTGAAAGTAGACCTTTCCTGAAGGTTGTAATGGCATTGTCGATATTGCAAGAAGGAATGGAGACTTTCTCTCTGTTGGATCGTCCGACGTAGTCTCAGAGTCTTTCTCCTCTTTTCTGCTTGATTCGGTAGAGATCATCTGAATGCTTCTCTAGTTTCCTGCTACTAGCAAAATGCTCTACAAAAATATCAGTGAGTTGAGGAAAGGAAGAGATAAAATTATTACATAGATTTGTATACCATTGCAGAGCCGGGCCTATCAAGCTTGATTCGAACCCCTTACACATGCACGCTTCACGAAGGTCGTTTGGAATCGCTGTAGTAAACATTTGCTACTTATACTGGGTAATATGATCATCTGGATCTGTCGTACCGTCGTAGAGCTTCATGTTCGGTAGACTAAACTTCCTCCGCATTTCGACCAGGGCGATGTTATCGACAAAGGGTGAATCGGCGTAGCTACTTGGTAAGCTCTTCTTAATTGGCGTTGGAACTCCTAGGATTCTACTTATGAGGGCTTCCATTTGGCCAAGCCTTGAGGCGATATCTCAGTCATGCATTCCTCCAGTCGATGTGTGAGTGCCGACCCATAGATCGTATTCAGACGCAGTCGGTTGGGGCTCAGTCGACTGTAGGGGTCGACTGTCGAGTGCCTCGCCGGTTTCTGCAATGGGATTCGGTTGACCGACCGGTGTCGACCGCTGGCTTTGGTCGACGATGGTGCTTCTTGCCCTGGTGACTGTTTCGGCCATAATCATCTGTTGCGGGTCCATTTTAGTCCTTTGTGTCTCGCCATCGATTGTAGATTGTCTTGTCGATGACCAGACAGCCCAGCGTAAGTCCGTTCTAACGGTTGCATCAGATTGACTGGCTCTCTGAATCGGACTTGGGACTGCCTTGATTGTGGTGTGGTCAGAGCCAACAGTGAGCCCAACCTTTTGCGAAGTGCCTGATTTTCTTCTCTTATGGCTGCATTTTTTGCTTCAAGACTGATCAATCTCGCAATGGTAGGATCCGTTGATTGGGTCATGTGTGTGTTGATTTGTGCGTTGACATCAACTTTACCTTCTTCCAGTTGTCTGGACATGATCGGGCTGTAAGCTCTGTTGATTGATTGTTGTGGTTGAATTTCTTCCCTCTATTATGACTGTCGAGGCCCCACGGTGGGCGCCAAATTGTAGACCATAGATTCCACAACAAAATTTAGATCTGGGCACCGAAAATCTGCACAGGAAGAAACACAGAACGATCGTGAATATTCCTTGGCGTCGGGGTGGTGCCGGCCTAAGGGTCTCCGATGGTCAAGTCAGTTTGGTTTGAAAAAATAAGTTGAATAGAAAGTTAAAGAAGAAAGGATCTGTATCACCTATTCCTGTAGATCGTGGATGAGGATGGTGAAAGATGGGATCCTTGTCGTCGGATCTTTGACCTGAATGCATAATCCTTCGGGAAAGATGATCGCGCGGCGAACAGTGGATGTAGTTTTTGTTACTCGAGTTACAGAGAGCTTCTTTTTAAAGAGAGAGAGAAAGTTAGTGAGTGTTTCTATTTCTTCACGAGTGGAATTCTTGACTTGCACCCCCTCCTTTTATAGGAAGGGATTCAGATAAGTCTCCCTGGGATCTCGGAATTTTTCCCCCAAATCCTAGGAAGATCTTTTGGCGGTTGAGGAGTCATGCACAGACTAAGAGGGCGTTTGGTAACCAGAAACAGAAGTGTTTCTGCTTCTAAAAAAAGCAGAAGTGCTTCTGAGAAGTCTAAAATTATGAGAAGCTTGTATGGTAAACTACTGACTTATAAGTTGATAAGTCAATAAGTCAATATGGCAACGTAACGTGATCAAAAGTCAAAATGAAAGAGATTAAACTATTATTTTTGTTGTTTGTTGGTATAATAATAACAACAACAACAACAACAAAAATAATAAAATAATAATATTAATAATAATAATAACAATAATAATAATAATAATTATTATTATTATTATTATTATTATTATTATAATTACGGGTTTATATAATTTATACTATCATTTATGTTGTGTTATATGTCTATCATCTATTACCATTATTATCAACATCATCATCACTACTACCACCATTATCATCCATCGTCCATCATCATCCTCGTAATCATCATCATCATCCATCACCACTACTATCATCATCATCATCATCATCATCATCATCATCATCATCACCCATCATCATCAAAACCACCACTACCATCGCCCATAATCATCTCCATAATCATCATCCATCATCATCATGGTCATGATCATCAACGGTAAAAGTAAGATAAAAACTTTTGGTTACTATAAAGAAGAAATGGTGAGAGAGAATGAGGAGAAAAAATAACAACAATAAAAATAATATAAGAGTGTGAGAAGTTACTTCTGTGAGAAGCAAGAAGCAAAAAAAAATTTGCTTCAAATAGAAGCAACTTTTTTGCTTCTAGAAGTCACTTCCTGAAAATGTTACCATACAAACTTTTTTGCTTTTTGACTTATATAAGTCAAAAAGCAACTTCTTAAGTGGTTGCCAAACACCCTCTAAGTCCTCAACTATAACTTATCAAACCCTGTCCGCCTTTGGGGATTTGGCCAGAGAGACTGGGCGTGGCCCAATGGGCTTCGGGGCCGGTAAGAGGTACCAGTGTTTTGGCCTATGGGCCTTTGGAATGCACTATGGATTTAGCCACTACAAATATTAGATAGAAATTTCTGCCAAACACAAAATCAGAATCTTGTTTTTGTTTTGGCTACTGATATTTCCACATAACTTTTTACTAAATCCACACAACTCAAATTTGTATTGTCGGTTCTATACAACCGATAATATAAAATGGCTTGTCGGACGTTCTAAGTTGCGAACAGTTCATTTTATGAATTTTGTACTGTCAATTCTAGGTTACCGACGAATAATTCGGCCAAAACGTTATGTGGATATAGTAATTAATTATGTGAAAATATTTGCGGCTCTCTCTCCAGATCTCACTCTCTCTCTTTTCCTTCCTTTTACAGATCTATCTCCCTCTCTTTCTCTATTTCTCTGTCCCTACCATAAAAAAAGGAGACTGTTATTGACATCTAAAAATGGGATAAGGGCAACTGAGTGATAAAGACTATTGTATTTGGATAAGGGCATACTTAGAAATCATTGGGGCTATCATTAGTTGGTCAAAATTCATTGACCAAATCTAAAACTTAACCCAAAACATAAAATCCGTTGACCAAGTAAATCGAGTATTTCGTCAATTTTTGTTTATATTTTTAGATTTTTAGATTTTACTAGAGTTAAAACCATATTGAATCCATGTTTTTTGTGGTTTTTGTAAGATTTAACTTAGGTTTAAAAAAAATCTGGGACAACAATATGTTCACACTGTAAAGTGTGAACATTTTCTATTGTTTACACCCTTGTATGCGAACTTTTTGAACGTTCACACCCTTATATGCGAACTTTTTGAATTGTTCACATCCTTATATGCAAACATTCTGAATTATTCACACCATTGTATGCGAACACTCTGAATTGTTCACACTGTTAAGAGCGAACATGTTGCGAATTTGAGTTTTATTTTCTTCGATCAGAAACTTGAAAAAAAGTTCAAAGATTGATCCAATTACCAAAAAATGGTCGGTTTAAGCTTCTTTAGAAGAAATAGTGGAACCAATACCATCTCCAAAAATATTTTTTCAGCACAACTCCACCATTTATGGGTTTACTTCGAAGAACTCACCATCTTCCATGATCACGACCTCCGATGATCGAAAAATGATCTTTGATAAGAGAGAGCCGAACAAAAAGTCAACTTTTCCATTCGAGGTGGTTAGGATTTCAAGGTGAGGAACATAAGGTCAAACAATTATTTGTGTAATTAGCTTGACCAAATTTGATAGCCCTTATCTATTTGTTATTTTTATTAAGTTAACTTAAAATACTAACTTTGACCATGCTTGACAGTTGCCCTTATCCCATTTTTAGATGTTGATAGCAGCCTCCTAAAAAAAAGCAGTCATGCATGTTGTTAAGAAGATGAAAAGAAGAAGATCCACCTTTTAATTAGGGCATTTTAAAGTTTAAATTTTAAATGGTTCACGTGTGCACACATGAGGGGAATTTTCATCTTTGTCCCTTGCGTGTAAACCACACGTGCACGAGAAACGGTGCAAGTAGGGCTGCACATGGTGCGGTTTTAAAACCGGTCTGAACCGGTCCGAACTGAAAAAAATACCGACAAACCGTAAAACCAAAAAACCCAAAATCTGAAAAACCGAAATACCACAAAACTGATATTTATGGTCTGGTTTTGGTTTCATGTTTCAAAAAACCAAAAAAATCGAAACTGTACCAAAAACACCGAACCGAAAGACCAAACCAAAAAAATCAGAAAAAAATCCGCACATATACCTATATAGTATACACATGCATTATTATGTATAAATATGTATGCTAACTCATGAAAATATGAATTAAGGAGTCTGGCTCTTAATATAATCACAATTTCATAAGTCAATGTATCTATGTCAATTTGTATCCTATATGAGGCAATACATATGTGTGATGTGTGTTCTCAAATTTATACATATTTATTAATTTATTTATAATATATTTATTATTTTATATAATTATTATTTTTATTGTGAAAAAATTTAATTGTGGACATACCATGACTAAAATTGCCACTATGTTGCTATGGAAAATATGTTGGGATTCACATAGAGATATTTAAGATATAAAGATGAACTCTTCACAGACTTCACCATGTATCTTCATAAAAAAAATAAAATAAATCATATTCGGGGACGAGTTATCTTGCACGTTGTTGGGGAGTGTGCCCCACCAAAACAAATTTAAACTCCAACATCTAATACCTATGAGAAAATTGAGTGCCCCACCAATTATTAAGATTTTAGTATATTGTGCCTTAGTTTTTTGTAAAATTAGAATTTGACCAACTCATTTCTTAACACATACCCCACAAGCTTTTAGGCATACCAAAGAAATTTGTTGTGCTTTGTGGTTTTCTCCTTAAAAACTTTTATGACTTCGTCCCTAATTATATCGTACTAAAATTTTTAACCCTATCAAAATTTAATTTAAAAGTAATAATTAAAAAAGATGGCCTATAAATTACCTTATAATTATTTTTTATTGATATGATTTTTGGTAAAGATGATCTTCTCATATTAAATTTAATAATTTTCACAAAAAAGAGAGATAATTAATAATTACTTAAGATGGTTTAATACTTGGACTTTTTTTTCATGTTTTAAATTTAAATAAATATTTGGTTATTATCAGTTTTTTATTTTTAAGTTTGAACGAACTTTAATTTTGTATAATGCAAGTGCTCTAATTATGTCATGTTTTAGTTATAGTTTAAATGATCAATTGATAAATGTCATATGTTAAATTTTTTTTTAATCTAGTTAAACTTTAGTTTTGAATGATTTGTCCGTTAAAAAAACCGAAAACCCCTAAAAAATCCGAAATTTGAAAAAAATCGAAAAATCCAAAAAATCCAAAAAACCAATGGTGTGGTTTTGGTTCTTAAAAAAAAAACCCATCATAGTTTGGTATGTTTTGGTCCTCCTAAATTAATTAATAGTTTGGCTATGGGTTTGAGAAAAAATCTAACCAAACCGAACCGTGTGCAGCCCTAGGTGCATGGATGTTTTCCATCCATTTTGGACCAAATTCAGCTTTAAAAAAAATGGGGGACTGGTCTCTAATTGCTAATTTAACGATGCACTTTCCTTAGAAAAATTATTATTTTAGGAAGCTGCTATTGGCATCTAAAAATAGGATGAGCAACTGTAAAACAAAGTCAAAGTTAGTCTTTTAAGTTGACTTTATAAAAATAACAAATAGATAAGGGCTATCAAATTTGGTCAAACTTATTAAACAAATAATTATTTGACCTTTTGTTCCCCACCTTGAAACCCTAACCATCTCTAATAATAAAACCGAATTTTTATTCTACTCTTTCTCGTTGAACATCGTTTTCCATCCATCGGAGGTCGTGAGCATGAAAGACGATGAGTTCTTCAAGGTAAATTCATCAATGGAGGATTTGCGCTAAAAAAAAACTTTTGGAGAGGGTATTGATTCCACTAATCCTCCCAAGGAAGCTCGAACAAATCATTTTCCGGTAATATAATTAATCTTTAAATTTTTTTCAAGTTGTTTTGACTTTCCGATCGAAGAAAACAAAACCCAGTTTCGCGAAATGTTTGCTCTTAACAGTGGCAAAAATTCAGAAAGTTCGCATATAATGGTGTGAACAATTTAGAAAATTCGCATACAAAGATGTGAGCAATAGAAAATGTTCACACTTCAGGGATCAAACATTGTGAAAATGTTCAGATACGGATGTCGAAGAACTTCAAATTGTTCGACCATTACAGTGTGAACATATATATATTTAAACCTAAGTTAAAACTTACAAAAAACACAAAAATATGGATTCAACATGGTTTTAACCCTAAAAATGAAAAAAACTCAAAAGTATATAAAAAACTAACGAAAAACTCGATTTACTTGGTCAATGGGTTTTGGGTTAAGTTTTAGATTTGAAGGTGTTGTGACTGAACAATTTTGAGGGTTTTTGGTTAAGTTTAGATTTAATCAATGGATTTTGACCATCTAAGGATAGCCCCAATGATTTTTTTGTATACCCTTATCCAAATACAGTAACCCTTATCACTCGGTTGCCCTTATCCCATATTTAGATATCAATTGCAGCCTCCTTATTTTATGATCATGTAAATCATCCTCATAAAAAATAATATTATTCTAAAACTTTTATCGCCATCAAAAGAAGACTGAAATTTTGAGCTTTTCAAACAATCTGTTTTACTGTTAATTTTCAACCAATCTTGAGTTTTCCGTTCATAGATATCTACTATCTTGATCGGCCATTCCTTTCACAAGGAAGAAAGTTGAGATTTGATCCTCATTCATGTCTTTTACCTTAAATTTCTCATTGCAGTCAGAACCTTAAGCCTCGGTCACAAATCTCAGTACCAACTTAGATGGGTAGACGTTTTGATTCTGGAGTGACTGACCAACGGAGTTGAGCACGAGTTCGATTGTGTAAGACGAAGTTACCTGTGAGAGGATGTGTTTGCCTACTAGTATAGACTGCCACATTTCTAGGCCTTTATTTACAGGGCTTCTCCGCCAGAGCTCTATGGGCGTCGTCGCCCTGTTTCACTAATGAGTTATGGAATCTGAGCTATACTTCGTGAGGAGCCAAACGTGGGTATGGGCCTCTATGGTCTCACGTTGCTATTTGGCATCACGCAGTGACAACCACCTCGGCTAATATTTGAAACCACAGCGTAAATGATGCCCTGAACTTAAAACTCTCAACTTGCTGTGTTTTGTTGCGTGAAGAGACAATTTAGGCTCGTAGAAATATGTTCCATGTCCAATGTTTCACTGCAGGAGATATTTCAGCCGAGCATTTCAACCCCTTCCCGCCCAAAATGACTTCAGATTCCCAATCCAATGACTTCAGATTCCCAATCCAACGGAACCCCTTTCACAATTGGCCTCCGTTCCGGATATCCATTTTAAAATGTTGGGCGGAAGTATGTTCCTTAAGCCATTCAAAGAAGTATATTTCACATAATTACGTTGAAAACCCAATTATCTGTCATGCTTTTTAAGTCCTGTGAGCACTCAGTTCTTGAAATTCATTCAATTCCATGGAATTCAAGCGCAATCAAACATGGAATATTTTTTCATCAGAAAAAGAGGAAATCAATCTGGTAATGTAATTCATCAAAAAAAAAAAAACAATGCACCCACACTGAAGTGCGCCGCGGCCCGATCCCGATCGCTGTAGGTTGTTCAACCATTTATTTATTGTCCAGTATAGAATGGTTGAACATCCTAGGGTTATGCTCGGGCACATTGAGCTTGGGCAGACTAAATCAGGACTCAAAAAAGAAAAAGGCTATATTAGCACAAAAAAAAAACGGATAGAAGAAGCAAACATCGTAGACACTGCAAATGTTGGGCTTTCCAATATTTACGTAATTTTCTCTACAAATATACATTCTGGGCAAAAGCAAAAAAGTAATTCAATACTAGGTAAACTTATTGATACAACAGTTCTAATTTATTCCCTGGAGGACACCCCAATTTCAGCAGGTCCTAAAAGATAATATAACAAAAAATTTCACCAAAAAGTGGAAGAAAAGCATACACCACTCGAAAGAGTGGGTGAGATCAAGATCGTCCAATCGGTGGGCAGATTATCAGCTCTGTTGGTTGTGATCCTTCATATAACTTTCCTATAAACTTTCACACTCTTGGGATAAATGAACCCATGTTCTAGTTAAAAAAAAAGATTGGCAGATATTGAAGGAACCCAGGGACCTTGGGCATCACGTAATAGAAGTCATACCTCAAGAAAAAAGTTCTAACCTTTTCCAGCTTATCCGTTGCATGTTCTTGTTCCCGTCCATTGCATTAACAAAAGGTCATTGATTACACGGTGACTTCATCGACAAAAAGGTGATGCTCAAGAAGATATTGTTGAAGGTCTCACTAGACAAAAAAAAAAATTGATCTTGGTTTATCTGTTCACACATACAAAAGAAAATGAAACAGAGCTGAACTTCAGCATAGAGATATAATCTATGTATTCAAGGAAACTATTTATACTGATTAGTTAACAAGAAAAGACATTTAAATGCTGTTTCCCGCTCTTTGCTTGCCTAAGATTAGACAAACCATCTTGAGGTAAAATTAGTTACATCATCCAAGTTTCAAAAGTTCATGAATTACCCACAATCGATCAAAGAAACTCCACGATTTATTTTCAAAGAGTAAAGTTCTGATTTATCAGTATACTACTATATTTGGATGAAATCCAAGTGAAAACAAATCTTACAGTGGATCAACGCTTAAAGGTGAAAGTAAAACAGAAGATCTGTACTACTTTGTTACAAAGAAAGAAATGAGTCAGGTATTTTTATTTCATATTTTTACCATTTCCATAGTTCCATAGTTATAAATATCAATTCATCACCTGCAAACCAAATGTCTATATACTATCAGTTCTTTCACAAGCCACGCCATTATGTGATCTGCCTAAGGCAAATCTGATAGAAAGCAATAGCCTATAGAGCTCGTTGTAGCAAACAACTTTACACTGAACCATAAGGTCCATAACAGATATCTAGAAATCTCAGTTTAATTTATGAATGTTTAGTCAGATTGAAACATTTTAACCAGAAAAATTGAAAATCTTACTGGAAAAGGATATTACAGTAGATGCCTGTAATCCAAACGGATTAAACTGATGTGGCATTGATTTGTTGGGCCCCACATTGGAAAATCGCACAGATTAAACCATGTTTTTGTAATTTCATAAACACGTATGAAATTACATTGATATATTATTAGACCTCAACAAGCAACCTTATAGAGATTAACAAAAGCAAGATCATGTCACTCAAGTACCTGAAGACAAATACTGGTAACGCAAGACTTGTGAAGGTCAGACCAAGGATTCAGGATATGACTATTCCAGGTTCTCTTGGTAAAAGTTGACAAAAGAAGACCTCTTGACTACGGCAATGAGAAACTAAAATACCTTTAGATAAGAATCATGTAAATGTGGTTATGACCTCATGATTTTGAGGAACTAACTGTGTTATTTTGGCTATCAAATTCTTGGGATTTCAAATATGAGGAGGGATATTGCAATATACTTTATTGTGACACTATTGCAACATATTTTGATGGGGTTAGAACTTTTAGAACGGGCTGATTTTCGAATATGATGATCTACATAGTGAAGAGAACATCCTCACAGAAAATCAACTCTTAAATCATCTCCATGTGCGCCACACAAAAAGTGTGTTGCAATAGTGTCGCAATAAGATATATTGCAATATCCCCCTCTTAAAATATTTATGCCAATATATACTGAAAGCTGTGAATCTTACTTTTGTTACCACAAATGGTTGTTTATTGTGACAGAACAAGTCCATGGTTGTTTATTCTTTCTTGCTTTTTGAATTCCTATATGTTTCTACATAATTCACTAACTAATTAACTTATGCCAAAACATCTCAAAGTTAAAAACAACTTTTTAAAGTAAAAAGGTAAAAACCATTTTTCCTAATTGTAGTTAGGAAGGGGAGGGATCCATTTACAAGATTGTTACTACTCTGTGGGGCCCCGGGCCCTCATGGAGATAACCCAAGGGATGATTTTTAGGAGGATGATCTCCTCACCATGCAGATTATCCTCACAAAGTATCAGATCGTTCTAAAACTTTTACCCACATCAAAAGTTGGTTAAGTTAAAAGTAAAATGGATGGTTCAGTACCGATTTATCGTTCAAATCTCAACCAACTTTTGATGGGGTCGAAAGATTTAAAGCAATCTGATTTTTTTGTGAGGATAATCTAAATGGTGAAGAGATCATCCTCACAAAAAAACATAATTTGTTAAACCAAATTTAACCGTAAGAAATTCAGCACATGTAACATCGTAAAGGTTGTCCATATCCAGATCTTTCGAAAATGGAATATCTTGGTTACATAACACATATATATATATATATACACACACACACACACTTATATCTAGGTTACGTGATATGGTTTTATATAGGCCCATTACCATTGTTTTTAAAAAATAGGTCCATTATAATTCTCAATTGTCAGGTTAAAGTGAGATGGTATGGACTGTTCGGTGATGGGTGGTTGTCACTTGTCTCCAACTCAAACCCTCATCAGATGCATCACAAGGTGAACCTAGAGTGATTCAGAGCCATCACCCTAAATTCATAACCTTATAGAACAACTGATCAAATCTCCTCCCATGACCTCTACCTGAGAATCTGGGATACAGGTTTTGGGAAGGTTGTGCCTATACTGAGTAGTTCCGACAACCATGGAGAAACCTCTCATTCAAAAGAATATCAGTTCAACCAAGTCCTGGTGTTGCATGGTTCACAAAGATAACCTTAGAGAAATAGAATAATTACCTTACCAAAACGGCCCATCAAACTGGTTTAGTAATTTCACCACTTAATTCTCTTCTAACCAATTTCAGGATCTCCATAATCTGCAGAGAACAAATAAGCTGGATAAATAAGAGGATCTCTAACAGATTAAATGTTAGATTACAAGTTCAAGCATTCAGATCACCGAATTTTCAAGCCTAGTTTCAAATAATATTCGATAGGGTTAATGTTCAGAATGGTTTGATCAATTGATTGTTTGCAACGATAATCTAGATGGTGAGAAGATCATCACACCAAGCTCAGTTCTGACCTTATCTCCAAGTGGGATCTACAGGCCTATATACCAAAAAAATTGTCAAAATTTCCTTAGGAATGGGATTCGTTTCACACATGGAATGGGGACATCTAAAATCACAGAAGGTTCTTGGGCCCATATGAAAATGAATCAAGGGTTCATTTTCTGTGAGGAAGATCTACTCATAGAGATCATCAAGACTAAAATAGTCAGTCCCGGAACTTCTAACCCTGTCAAACTTAGCTTAAACTTAAAAGTATTCTTGGTTGTCAAATTTATATATACAAAAGTTACAAAGAAAAAATAATGTCAAAATTTACTTGAAAGTCAAAGCATGTCGGGTCTTCTATTTTGATCAATTACATGATTCATAATTCATAGAAAAAAGTAATTGATGATGCACACAAGACTTATTGTGCAGAAATACCCAAGTCCCTCAGCTCCTGCTTTTGGGTAAGGGCACAACTCTGTTGGGTTGGGTTAAGTGTCAACTGAAGTCCAATCCAAGCTTAAGATCATCGAGTCCAAGGCCAATACTGGGACCAACCCAACCACAGTCTGTGCTACTTAACCTAAGCCTGGCCTGAGGTACATTCAGTCCAGACCAAACTTGAATCAGGTTGGCCAAGATATGTCTTGTTAGCACAGGAGAGAATAAGACAAAAGGCAAATAAATCGATAATGTGTTGAAGAATGGTAAGAACTAATGGCGATTAGGGAATGAGGGAAGGCATAAAGGAGGAGGAAAATCTATTTATTGAAAAATACGTGCCATCAATGGTGAGCATTAAAAGAGTAATCTATTTCAGTTTTTCTTTTTTCAAATATTATCATTCTTTGTGGTTCTCCACATTCATTATAGGATTTTCTAAAAAAGTGACTTTGAGCATTTAGGAGAAGGGAGGCACACAACTGGAAGTGAAAAGGTTGTCTTTGGGTAAAATAGTTACTTACTTTAACAAATTACATAGGTAACAGAAGAATCAGTTAAGGTGGCATATTCATTTAAGTGCTAGGTAGGGTACGCAATGCCACAGTTCGAGTGTAACCCAAGTTTTTATGGGGCTCAATGTTTCAAAAAAATGGGGTTCAATGTTTCAGGCCTAAACCCAACCCAAGTATCATAAATGCCAACGCAAGCTTGGGTTGAGCCCGACAGGCTTGGGTTCAACCTGCCCAAGTTAGAACCTACTTTTGGGAAATAATAGTGATAAAGCAGTATTTTAACCTTTCACTCATTACTCTTTTTACACAATTAATCAAATAGATTCGTAGGGTCATCTCTTATTATATCCTGACACAGCTTTTGATAAGCCGTATGGTACCCTTCTCGACCCAAAGGTTGATCCCCATCTAACACTTTTGACTGAACATGAACTTACTCCTCTTTTGAACTTTCTTGGGGCCATCTCACCTTATTTACTTCCAACATTTAAGATCGCATCCCATCAAGGGGTGCCTACATACATCTCTCAGCATGTATAACTTCATAGAACTTAAGAATTTCTCAAGGTACAGCTTCTTCTTCATCCATCATTAGCCACATAGGTCTATTTATGCACTTTGCTCTTCAAACATCCGTGAAAAACACTTAACTTTTTTGTCTCTCTTCAAATCGTTTGGCACAGATGCTTCCTCCAACATTCTCCTCCTTTCTTGTGTATTGGAAAGCTACTTCAATTTCTTTTAGTAATCTACATCAGGATGATAACAAACATTAATACTTCTTTGTGCCAAATTAATCCCCAACTCAAGTATGAGTTCATTTTCTTTCCCCCCTTGTGATTGAATAGTTCATCGTATGAACTTCTTATTTCTCTTTAAGGGTCTTCAAGTTTAAATAGAAAAATATATCTCAACCATATGATGAAAGAGAGAGTTCTTCCAAAATTCATCCATCCGATCCTTGAATTCTGAATCCTCCCAACCTTGTGTTAATTTAAGGGGAGATGAACCCCTTCTACTTTTCAATACAATAGATCAAAGAAGATCTTCAAGTTGATTGAGGTGTGACCCTTCTATTTGATTGTTCGACTCCATCATATACGATATCATGATAGTGTCTCCTCTCTACTACTTTGAGGTGAGGCTCGACATAGTTGAGAAAGCTTCTTCTTTCTTAGAATTTTGAGAAACTGCAAGCGTTCAACTTTATAGGTCTATGTTTCTTTAATGTACTTATTTTTCTCTCTCACTCCGCCAATATTTTCAGTATCCTTCTATCTTAAAACCCGTTAAGGACATCCTTAAAGTTGCACACCCAAGTCCTGTATGTATTTTCTTTTTTGGGATCACCATGTCTAATTTCTTCTCATTGTTAGGCTGTTCAGGATCATCTTACGTTAGCCTAGAGCACATATCTGAACCCCCCATATGATGGATCCCACCTAGGGGTACTAGTAAATTTTTGTTGATTTATCAAAACTTGCTTTATGTTGTCCAAAATAATCTTTCTTTATCCCAAAAGGATGTGGTTGATCCAATGATCCGAATCATCCAACTGCACCAACTTCTAACCTAGCAAATCTTGAGGTCAAGCAAGTACAAATTTCAGCTATCCCAGGCTTGTCTACCTTAACCAAGCAATACCAAAAGAAGAAAAAAACATAAATAAGGAAAAAAAGGAAAAGGAGAAATAAACAATTAGAACCATTATAAACCACACCAAAGAGAAACATAGTGAAACAATAATAACAAAAATTCCTCTTACTCCGGGATAATGCTGCAATATTGACGAATAGTGATCAAGTGCTACGTATATCTTTTCAAGAAGGCTTAGAAGAGCATCCACCTCGTCCCCTAATAGATCAACCTGTGGTCAAAGGAAAGATTCCATCAGAAAACGTTACAAACAAATATCTAGAATTTTTCTTATGTAAAGAAAACCTAATTTTCTTGAAACGCAGCAGTCAATCCCTGAGTTCACAGACGCTTTTGTTCAAAATGCATAAACTATTTTTCTTTTTTGTTTTTGATAAGTTAAAATGCATAATCTACTAATGGAGTTTTATTTCCATAAAATCCTTAATAACTTTAGCACTCAGTTATGAGCTGCATATACCAAGATAGTATGATACTGACATAATCTTTGATGGAAGACACCACATAGGCCAATTTCTAGAGAACTATTTCATTTGTCTTTTCCCCAGGAGTTCACAGAGATGCATTAATCCAACAACCATTGAGGGCAGAAGCTTTCTCTCAAGACCGTTTTACAGCATACCCAGATATTGCTGAAAAGTCAAGTCAGAGAAGCTTCGTCATTTGACTCATTACAAAATGGTGGATTTTGAATCAAACTTTAAAAGTTGTGCAATTTGTAAAACTGAAGAACAAGGTTTCACCTTTGAGCATGTAGGAAAAGCACGATGATAAAATTAAAATTGTATAAAGCTACACAGAAATAAGGAATCAATGGTTCATGGGAACTGAATTTGTATAACGAGATGTTCAAGGAGAACAGAGTTTATCTGTTGGAAAGATTCCAAGGAAGTAAAAGTTCAAGCTTTTCAAGGTCTACTGGTGCTTATGAATTCTTCAAGGATTCACAAGAAAGGCGATTCTTCCATGCTATATTTTGGGAGATGCGAAGCGTCCATTTGGTAGATTATGCTTTGAATTTGACCTTGAGTTGTTCTAACTTCTAGGATCTTATCATTGCTAAAAATGCAGATAATCAACCTACCAAAAACATAAAAGGAAAAAAAAAAGAAGAAAAAAAAAAGATACAGATAATTAGTTGGAATCATTCGCTAGGAGTACTATGTAAATACCAAAACTCTATTGTCCAAAGCATCTTATTATTATTCATTTAATAACTTCTTTCACATGAGAAAAATGATATACAACTAAATAAATGTCAAACCATGACTTCAATTCATGAGGAAATTCTAGAAATGGTCTCCAAATTATCATTTCTTAATTAGAGTTACATTTGGTTCTAAAGTACAAACAGGTTGTTTTAATTAACATAAAGCATATGAAAGGAGGATATTGCTTATAAGAAAAGGACTTTTTGTTAGTTCTGAAAAAGGAAATTATATCCTTCATATGTATCCTTTTTCTGTCCAACAGAACATTATCAACTGAAGAGACAGCATAGTCCATACCCAAGTTCAATGGGGGATTGAGCATGTTAATTACAAACTAATTCCACCCATCAACAAAGTGAGAAAAAGCAGGCACACAAGCAATAGTCCTGTATGTTTCTTGTTTTGAAGTTGACCTAAGTTTCATTCTTAAGACTGAATTCCATTTGCCCCTTATTGAGGGCTGTTTCCATTTGCCGGTTCTTTAAGCAAATGAGGATAGTATGCATTAATACGTTAAATTCCATAGAACTTGTTACGTATATAAACTGGTTTAGCATTCACGACTGACTTATGACATGCATCAATAGAGTTCATGGTACAATCGTTTCAGAGCAAGAGAAACAACACAGAAGGTCATTCATTTTTATTTTTCTGGAATACCAAAAGAATGTCCATATCTAATTCTACTAAGTAATACAAGACAAAACTACATCAAAGTGGTAGCTCATGTACCTCTGCTTCAGCCTTCTGAAGATCAGAATATCTTCTCTCAAGTTTCTGCTTGTACATTGTCTCCATTTTCCTAAACAAATTAACCTTTTGGAGAAGCGGATTGCAATGAAAATTTAGGTTGTCCAACCTGTAAAGAAAGCCAAGATTATATTTTCACAATCCTCCAGTTCAAGAAACACACTCCAGGTATCATATGCATAAGTCTTCAATCTAAAAGAAAAGGTGAATTTCTAAGTAACTACATTGGATTGGTCTAGCTCATGTATCAACTTGCTTGGGAGAGTGAAAATACATAAGGTGGGGGCATGCTTGCCTAGTCAAATAAGAAACACAGAATGCGGGGGGAGAAAAATAAAAATACTTGTGATAATCATCACACTAAAATAGGAGTTGTCAAGTTGAATGCCGAGCTTGCATTAACAGGTCAAAGGGAGTTGATTACCTAGATGACTCGTGTATAACTTACATGAGTCTTGCAAGAAGACTATTTTGTTAGGATGGGCACAAATCTCATTTCCATCTCGATGTAGCCATGCATCCAATGAGATTGTCCAGACAAGGCAGGAAACTCAAAACCCACCATTTAACGGTCCCACCAAAAAGATTTTCTATGACAAAAGTTGATTCATTGAATGACCCTAGCAGATGGTTCAAGTGCACAGTTCGACAGAAGGAAAATGGTGAAAAAATAGCTTGGCTAAAAAACTGACGGAAAATGTCCAACCACTTTGCTGCCCAAAAGACATTCTTTACCTAAAATAGCCATTCCGATGACTTTTCTGGACAAATGTTTTCAAGATTTTGTATCAACAGAAAACAACTGTTAATTTCTTTACACGTTTGACAACAATGAAATAACAGCTTTAAAATCAGGAGAACATTTTGAAAGACAAATATTAAATTCTTTTGGAATAAAAAGTTTCATGCATTCTTGTTGGCCCCACTTTAAATGTCTAAACCAAAATAATTCTAAGCATGGTTTCATGTAGAAACCTTTTTACCATATAAAATTTCCTTTATAGACCTTAATTAAACCATTTGATCTATCACATTCTTGGACTGTCAATAATGTAAAATGATCGAGGAAAAAGGTGTAAACAGAAAAATGGCTAGGATAACTTGATCTGCACAATTGAGTGTGACTTCTCAATGCCCAGCAAATGGTAACCCAGACTCTGCATGTGCGACGAGTGCATGCAAGGATAGGTTTGGTCCATTTGGATGAAAGTGAGACATCCTTACTCCCACCTCTTCTCAAGTACTAAAATAGTCACTAACTAATATTCCCAATACAAATTAATAACTGTAAACAATATAAGCAAAACGTATTGTACCTCAAATTATTCTTTTCAACATCCTCCACTGCTCTGCGTTCAAAATCCGCAGCTGTTTTTGATAATCTTTGAACAGTCGTGATAATGGATTCAATTTGCTTCTTGTGCTCCATTTCTTTTCCCTCGAGTGATAAAATAACATTTTGCTTCTCTTGAATAATGTCATGAAGCAGTTTTGTTTCTTCATTTGCAAGCTTCAAGTCTTTCATTGCCAGTTTGAGCTTCTGATCTAGTTTGCTTATTTGTTCATCATACAAACGCATTTGATCCGAAGCCGCCTCCAATTTACTATTTATCAAATTTGATTCCATACTACTCTCTGAAATTAATCTCTCTTGCTGACTTACTTGGTCTCTTAGCCTATTAAGCTCTTGACAAATTAGATCAAAATGCTCCTTCTCTTTCATCAAGGTGGAGCCTGCTTCCAGAGCCAACTTTTCCTTCTCTTCCATTGAAGCTGAAATCAAAAGCATCTCTTGCTTCAACCACTCCTTTTCTTTGATCTCCAAGCTTAACGTCTTTTCACTTTCCAATAATGATGCTTCAAGGGAAACTCTCCTTTCATGTTCTTTTTCATATTCCATCTTCATCATATTGATTGTAGCTTCAGCATCCTTAATGGCTTCCCTGAAAATAATTCCACACATCTCCTGCATGGTAATGGACTCCATATCTGAATCTTCAACTCCCCATTCAATTGTAGCCTTGGGATCCATCAACGCTTCCCTTAAAACAATTTCACAAATCTCTCGCACGGCTACAGACTCCATACGTGAATCCTCAACATGCCATTTAATTTTGCCAATCATGTCCCTGAGGATACATTTATGAATCTCTTCCCTCACTGAGATTTCTATTTTTGTATCTTCTATATCGCATTTAAGCTTCCGTATCTGTTTCAACAAGTTTGCCTCTGCCAAAGAATGGTGTGACATTTTGTTTGCAGCATCAGAAACTTGAGCAGAGAGGCTCTTAACCTCCCTTCTCTTATTCGAAAGCGAGTCCTTGAGCCGGCGGTTCTCAGAAAGGAGTGTGTCAAGTCTACCCTTCAAGCCACATAGATTCTCGGCATTGTCGTAAACAACAGGTAATTTCTCACTCTCCATGAGGATATCATCCAACTTCAAAATGACTTCCGGAATCTTTTTCCTCAAGGAGTCAAACTCCTTGTCCTTCCTCAGCGGTGAAGAAGGATCCCTTTCTTTGAGGAATTCCCGCTTCAAGCTGAAATATTTTTCAGTTATGTCTTGGACGACAGACTCATTGTTTCTTTTCATTTTGGTCATTTCAGTTTTAAAATAGTTTATCAATTCATCTTTTGACATGTGCTTTAGCTGGGCAGAATCCATAGTCTCGAGTGTGGTTCTATTTGACTCATGCTTGCCATTTCCTTCAGTAAGAGAACTGGGAGCTGATATATGATTGCTCAAAACCTTCCTATGAAAATGATCTTTTCTTTTAGTATCTTCACTATCATAGGACCCCTGAGAAAGTAGCATCCCTGTTTCAGAACTGGACAAAGACTTGGAGATGGCATCTAGTTCATCTCGTAAACTTGAAAGCTCATTGATCTTTGCCAGTTGGTTTATACTTTGGCTTCCGCAAATTTGGGCTTTCTGTTCCCAGAGCTTTGCTTCAAACTGATCATGGAGGCTCCTAATTGAATTCTGAATCACAATAGCTTCAAGTTCTTCTTGAAATTCTCGCTCCTGTCTCCATTCACAAAGTGATGTCTTAGACAAGTACACCATACTATCAACCCGGTCACATACTTTCATTATTATATTCTTCAAATCAGAAAGGCTTTTATCTATCTCTACCCATTTCTCAGATCCCTTTCCTTGTAAAGTACCACTCTGTCCCCCCAAATCAGAACGTGAATTCACCCTTGCGATCAAACTACATCCCTTTATATCCTCGATGTCTTTTCTCAGCTTCCGAAACTGCTCTTCTGCTTCTATTTTTAGATTGCCCAAATACCCTTGCGTATCATCCTGTTCTTCTAAAGTATCTGAAAAGCATGAGAACTTTGGTTCCTCAAATTTATCTATACCCGACTCGTAAAAATGCAATCTCTCCTTCAACAATGCCACCTCTTTTTCTTTCAGATTAATTCTCTCAGTAGCCTCTTCTGTGACAGCATTCACCATACCCTTAATGACAGAATCATTCACCATCCTCGATATGGTCAAACGGTCGTTAATATCTTCTAAATAAGAATCTAAATCGTCGAGGAGGTCATCTCCAAGATTCGCACTCCCCTTCAAACTAAAACTAGGTTGAATTGACCCATAACTAAATGATGCAACCACAGCATCAGGAGCCCCTGAACCTTCAAAAACTCCTGAATTCTCCATAGAAATTTGCACCTATCTCCCTTCCAGTGTGGCTTGAAAGAAAGCGAGCCACCTTGTTTTTGGCAATGAATGGAATCAATAGATCGGTGGCACAGTAGAGTGATTCTGACTGAAACTCCTGCTTGATCTGTTTTGAGGCCCCAGCTCTAGGTCGAATTACTTATGATAAATTCCAAAGGTTCTCAAATGAACTAGTCAAAGTAAAGCATTCCGAAGGTCTATAAGAACAACTTGAGCTCGTCTGAGATTCGATACTGAAACCTATACAACCTATTTGCCAAAACAAAAAGTTAAAGAGACCCAAATGGATAAATATCAATAGAAAAGAAAAAGAAAAGAAGAAACCTAATAATTGAGTGAACAACCCCCATTTGAACCCAAAACCATGAAACTAAGACTGAGTTAAGCAAAGAGAGCAATCTTAAATCTAAAAAAATGATCATTCAATAACAGAAACAAATTCTATTACTAAAACTAACTTCAATTCACATTTCCAAATGAACATAAAAAGCTGAAAAAAGAAACTAAGAAACGGAAATCAAACACCTCCATGTGAAGCCAAAATCAAACACCTCCATGCAAAGAAGCATTTCCCACTATCAGGAAAGAAAATGAAAAGAACAATACCAACAATTTTAATCAAATACCTCCATGTGAAGCCAAAATCATGAAATTAAGACTGAATTAAGCAAAAAATCGATCTTACATCTCCAAAAATGTTAATTCCAGTATTACTGTATTAGAAACAAATTATATTAGTGAAACTAGCTTCTATTCATATTTCAAAATGAAAAAAAATGGAGAAAAAAAAAACTAAAAATCGAAATTTTTAAAATCTTAACTTAGAAGTACAGAAGCATCCCACTAAAAATTTGAGTCAACAGCCCCCTCGAACTCAAAACCATGAAATTAAGGCTGAATTAAGCAGAAACATCGATCTGAAAAATCCAAAACTGTTCATGCCAATATCAAAAAAAAATTATACAACTGAAACTAACTTCAATTCACCATTTCAAAACGAAGAAAAACAGCTCAAAGAAAAAAACTAAGAAATGGAAATTTTCAAAATGTTGACTTACAATTACAGAAGCATCTTCTTCCGCTCGAGCTGTAGTTCGTTGGATAGTGAAAAAGTTTTAAGGAATTGCCCTAATAGGGTTTAAACTTGCAGAAACGACGGTTGAAGTAACTGCCAAGTTTTTTTTTAACTGTCTGGCAAAAGAGTTCTTTCAACTGTAAATCTCTGCCTTCCTATCTTCCTTCCTTCCATTATCTTTCTCTCTCTGGGTTTTTTAGGGTTTTGAGATGAGCGAAAAAAAATAATATATACAGTATTTGATCCAGTGAGCGGGAGCGGGGAAATATACAATTAACCCTGATTAGAAATGGATTTACGTGAATTACCCTTATAAAATGAATCATTTTTGTGAGGGCAAGCTTTGGTGTAAACTTATACAGCTAATTTATTTGTATTATATCAAGTAATAATTAAAAAAAAAAGCTAGAAATCAATGTCCAACAGTCTATCAATTCTTTGCTAGACAAATACTTTGTCTTCATGTGAGTGGTTTAAAAATTGAGTGCCACTTTTTGGCCCGACCATTTTACAAAACAAATGTCAAATGCTTATGTGGCATGGTAGATCCCATTACCACATAAGTTGAAAATCCCCTCATAACATTTTTGGGAGGGGAAAGGTGAGGGTCCCACCCTGCCACATAAGCATCTGGCACCCATTTTGTAAAATGGTTGGGCCAAAAATATTTATTGTTAAAAATTCTCTTATAATTCTATCATCTACGGTTGTCGAATTATTACATGGGATAAATTAATGGCAAACTACTGGCCAAGAATTTTGATCTCAAGACCTTCCAAGTCATTGGAGAAGTGTACAACCGTTGAGCCAAAGACCTATGTGCAATTAGAAACTTTTCCTACTTCATAGATTGTACTCAGTCCTTCATTATCTATATCATAATCAATAGTGCGTTTCAAATTCAAATTTTTGTTTTCGAAAAGGTAAGCATGTTTTTTTTTACAAGATGAGAAACTTGATGATAACGGGAATGAAATCAAAAGAGTAAATTTTTTAACAACAACAACAACAGACATTACCAATTTAGCAAGTTGGCACATGACCGATTTTTTAATTGGTGAAAACCAAATTTTAAACTTTAATTACATAGTTATTTAAAATTTATCAAAGCAGAAAGTTAGAGATCTGATTCAATTTCTTCAATCGTCCGATCGATGATATTCTCCAAATATGCTCAATCAACGGCTGATGGAAACCGATTGAGTACTATCATCAAAAATTTGATGCTAGGGTTTGTCAGTTGGAGAGTACAAATCAACAAGATAAACAGATGTAGGGTTTTGGATGAGTCTGAGTACATAATATGGTTGGTATGTGCAACATGTAATCACATCCAACATCAGTGTCTACAAGTAACCCACAGTTGGAAAAAACTTTTAATACAAAAACTAAGGGCCCCATATAAAAAGTGCTTTAGAAAAGAAGAAAACAACTTAACAACAATAGACAAAAACACATTAGAAAGTAATCAAAACCCTACCTGCCACAGCTAAATTAACAATTAATTTAATGGAGATGTTAATCACCTTTTTTTTCTTTTTTTTCTTTTTTCTTTTCTTGGGATAGGCCAAACATGATAATCACAATGATAATCATTCTTCTATTTGTTTTTTTAATTTTCTAAACAATTTATCCCCTTATTTTATATGACACGTAATATTTAAAAAAAATTAAACATACTTCTTGAATCATGGTTAGTTCATATTCATCACATCCACTTACTATTGTTTTAACACCCCACATATTCTTAAACTTTGTTCACATCTTAGTACGTGGTGGAGTAACATATAGATGCTCCAAGGATAGCACTACGATTGATTTAATTTAGAGTCTTTTACCCTATGGACCCCAAAGTTGCACATCAATTACATTTACTACCTTGAACTTAAAACAACTCTCTATAAACCTTGCTTTTTGAAGTTGTTTACAAAAACTACCCTAATTTTTTAAAATTTCACATTTGCCCTTCATTCCCCAACATCCACTAACCTTGATATCTCTCCCCTCCCCTGAGTAGATGACCTGAAAAATTTTTCCAGGCCATATCTCTCCCCCCTTTCTCTCTTGCCTCTCTCCTCCTATCTCTCTCACTTCTCTTTCTCTCCCT
>MVGT01002994.1:0-11963 GCA_002174775.1 Macleaya cordata | reverse complement strand
GAGATGACCTGGAAACCAAGATGGGTTTGCCTATAAAATTCTTCATGTTTAATTCAAAGACCCAAATAATATTTGAAGGCTAGCTTGAAAATTAAATCAACAGTAAGTAGTAGTAGTAGAACTGAAATACAACTGATGATCAGAAGATGTAGACTTAGTTACTTTTTGTATGCAAATATTGCTTGGAGAATACCCTCTTCATAGATGGCTTTATATAACAATCAGTTGAGTCTCTCAACAGTAGTAGTACTATTTTGATTTTGATTTTGATTAGAAATAATGTGGGAATTTTCAAATTAACAAGATTTGAAATACTAGGAGGAACTATTTCTCCGGCTATCTCAAATCTTTCGTTCTTATCAGTGTTAAATTTATCCGATAATTACTTTAGTGGTCGGATACCGCCGGAATTTGGTAGACTATTTTGGCTCAAACAGTTAAGCTTATCTTCTAATCTTCTTGAAGGTGAAAGTCCAGCTGAATTTGGTTACCTTACAAAGTTGGTTTATCTTGATTTAGGAAGTAACCGGCTTGTGGGTTAGATTCCGGTACCTCTCTTATGCAAGGGGGAGAGAGGCAAGAGAGAAAGGGGGGGGAGAGAGATGGGCTTAATATTTTTTTGAAGTCATCTACTCAGTGATGGGGGAGGGGAGAGATCAAGGTTAGTGGATGTTGGAGAATGAAGGGCAAATGTAGAATTTTAAAAATTAGGGTAGTTTTTGTAAGCAACTTCAAAAAATAAGATTTATGGAGAGTTGTTTTAAGTTCAAGGTAGTAAATGTAATTGATGTGCAGCTTTGGGGTCCATAGGGTAAAAGACTCTTTAATTTATTTGCGAAGATGATTTCCTCGGTCTGTATATTATTTATTATAATATACTATATGAGAAACCTTTAATGCCACATGCCATTCTTTTAGCCACTTTGCTTATGTATAAAATTCTCAATAACTAATTTTTCAAAATTTAGAAACTCTTTGAAAAATGGTATTGTTAAAGGAGTTCCTCAAAATAATAGGAGGGTAGATATGATGTGGGAGTAGACAAAATGCTTTAAAATAGTTGGGGATGGACAAAGTTTTACTAGGGGGTGGTTATCTAAAAAAGGTTGGTATTTTTCAATCCAACCTTAAAAATCTCAAATTAAACCAACATCTTTACCACTCACTCTCCATTGCCGGCCAACTCCCACTCCACCACCGGCTAACTTTTTTTTTTTCTAATCCTTTCTACCCCTCTCTCCCTACAGATTCGTCCCTTCTCTCCACCACTCCCTCCACCCTCCATTGCCTCCATCCCTCGCTCCTTACAGATCTCTCTACCAATGCCTCCACCCCTCTCTTCCTACAGATCTCTCTCCTCTCTCCACCTTCTCTCTAGACCTTGCCCCTCTCTATCTAGATCTTTCATAAAAAATATAATAAAATAACATAATTTTAACAAAAATCTCGTGCATTGCACAAGTTATAGACTAGTTCTCATAAAAATCACAGCTTTAAAATTTTAACTCCATAAAAAATTGATTGAAATCTTAAGCTTTTTTTTTTCCTTATCAGATAAATTTTATGCTTGTTAAAGTACCATTTGAGTTTAATGTTAATTTTGAACTTGATGGAAACACAAGGTTCTATGGCCCTGCTTGGTATGCAGGAAAAATTTGCATCTGCAGTTATTTCCAGTTAAAAGCTGCTTGGTACGACATTTTTCTACTAGTTAGGATATCTATGGCCTTGTTTGTCTATGCAAACTACCACTACCACAGCTGTGGTAATTTGCATTCTGCAAATTTTTCTGCATACCAAACAGGGCCTATAATAATGTGATTCTGGATGAGGATGATTTGTGACATATATAATGATCAGAAGGTCATCTTCACAAGAAAAAGAAGAAAAACAAAAAACAATTCTTAGATAATCCTTATGTAGACCTCACGATTAAGTTGAAAATATAGGGGAGAGAATCATGACATTTATAAAGGGGCACCCTAGAGAAACTCTACTTCAACCCCACTATTTCTTCTTATTATTTGGTTTATACTTTAGTTAGGATAATTTAATTTGATCTAATACGAATTGGGTAATTCATCAAAGGATGCCCCATGATTGCATTGAAAGGGCGAAGTTTTTTTTGTCAAAACGTGGGGTTTCAAGAACCTGACCCTTCTTTTATATTAAGCTAATAGTCAACATGACTCTTAATTGATCATAGTTTTGCCCAGGTCCAAGGACATGTCAAATTAGGTAAAGGCATACATATGCATGCGTAAACAGTCCTTCAATTCTCTTTTCAATTTTGTTTTTTAGCTTTATTCTCACATAGTGGTGACAGTGATTGGTCTCAAAATGAAAGTTTAAAAGTCATTACAAAAAAAAAAAAAAAATTAAAGAAGGGAAAAGACTTAGCCAGTGGTCTTAATTACCTTTTCTTTAATCTCTAGTTTTTTTTGCTAAGTCACAGACACACGATAAAAAATGTAAATAATTTTATTAAATATTGCTTATTTTATAATTCCATTATCTTTATCCTCGTCATCGTCATCATCCTAATTTTTTTTTAGCATAGATACACACAGTAGCTGTATGAAAAGCGCAGAAAAATCGTCAAAAATATCGTTACCGTGATCATCCTAATTAACGCCTTATTGTAAATATATATTTTTATATTTTTCAGTCAATTATATATTTATATTCAAAGTTTTAAATCGTTATTTTTTTTGCTCGAGCAATGTTGTAACAGTGGTGGACTCGTTGTTATTATACTTTTATTTATAGAAATAATAATAATTCAAAATCTAAACTCCAATTTTTAAATTTTTACAATAAAATACGATTGTTAAAATGTGGTTAACTATAATGATTCTGGAGCTCGGTCATACATCTGTATGTATAGAAAAAGATTAATTGAGAAAAATAAGATGATCATTCAGTTTTCAATATCTTATGTAGAGATAGGCCCCAAACTATATCACCGATCGACTGGAGAAGCGGATTCGAGATTTTCTTTGGGCTAAGAAAGGAGGTAAAAGTGGATACCACCTAGTGAAATGGGCAGACATATATAAACCTATGCAGAAGGGAGGCTTAGGGATCAAACAACTCCAATCAATGAACGTGGCCTTACTCTCAAAGTGGGGTTGGCGTTTCAGCAAGGAGAAAGATTAGCTTTGGTTATCTATCATTAAGGAAAAATATAGACCCTCCCCATCACATTGGCACCCTGAACAAGTCAAAACTACATATGGATGCGCCTGTTGGCGCCATGTCACTGCTTGTTGCGCAAACACCAGATCATTGGCTTCACTAATAATTCACTCGGGATCGCGTGTATCATTGGCACGATTCTTGGGTAGGTCATCGCCCACTCAAGGACCTCACCCCTGGGCTATTTAAGTTATCAACGGCAAAGAACGGCTCACTAGAGGACTTCGTGACACAGGCTACCACAGGCTCCGAATGGAATATAATCTTCAGCAGGGATCTAAGGCAAACAGAGATTTCCCAGGTTGTAATCTTGCTCCAGTATATTGGTCCTATCCCCCCACCCCTTGATGAAGCAACTGACTCTTACAAATAGACACTTACAACTACAGGAGTTTTCACTGTCAAATCGACATACGATTTCCTAGTGGAATCCCTAGCAGATGATTTCCTTAGGAAAATTATCTGGCACCCAAAGGTCCCATCAAAAATCGATTTCTTCATGTGGATTGCGTATCATCGGAAAATCCTTACCATCGACAATCTCAAAAAAAGGGGTAACCAATATGCCAATGCCTGCTACCTATGCCTCAAAGCTGAAGAAACAACTGACCATCTACTGCTTCATTGTGAATTTTTCCGCGTGATCTGGTTCGAAATACTACCTCGGATAGGGAGGTGCTGGCCATTCCCAGACTCCTTTGCCAACTTTATCCACGGGTTGTACAACAAAGGGTTGTTAGAGGTGGGAAAAAGATTATGAAGCTTTATTCCTGCAGCAGTAGTTTAGAAGATCTGGCTCGAACGTAACCGTCGGGCCTTTGAAGGGAAATTATGCACACCTCATCAACTCAGCACTGACATCAAGTCCCTCTTGCACTTCTGGGTCTCAAACACGCATAGGGACTTCAAACAACATCTGGATATCTGTATCTTTAACTGGGATGGCTTATTTGTATAATTTGCTTTATAGACGCACCTAGATGTATAAAAGGGATCTTATAGCTCTATACTGAGCCGCTGGTTTAGGAAGCTGTTGACACCAATTTTTGCACCCCATGTGAAAACTATCCAATTTTAGTATACTGGATACATGCAAATTTCAAATCAAACTTGATTTTAATTGACCAATATTCAAGCCCAATTTGATCGAAATCCAAGATTTGAATGGAATCTCGGACAAAATTTAAATTTGGACTAAGTTTGGAATCAATTTACAATACCATTTACTTTAAATAATAAATAAATATAATAATTATTAAATAAAAAAATATATATATAAAAAATAAAAAAAAGGGAGACATGTTTTACCGTTTGAAAAAAAGAAAGAAATTATTTTTAGATATTTTAATATAAAATTTTATAAAATAAAAGTTTTAATAAAAGTAAAAGTTTTTTTTTTTTAAAAAAGTAAAGTTTACTTTAAAAAAGTAAACTTTTTATTAAAAAAAGAAAAAGATAAAGTTTTTTTAACTTTTATTAAAAAAACAAAAAAAAAGGAGCAGACCATGCGTAAAAAACGCATGGCTGCCCCCTCTCTCTCTCTCTCTCTCTTTTTTCTCTTTTCTTTCTCTCTCTTTCTCTCTTTCTCTCTCTTTATTTTCTCAGTATTTCTCTCTTCCTCTCTGTTCTTCTGTCTTTCTCTCTTTCTCTCCATCTCTCTCCTTCTTCCTCTTCCATTCTTATCTGATCTCTAACAGATCAGTAAGTTCTAATGGAAACGCATAAACGAAAATTCGGCGTTGTAGGCGGAAGGTCAAGTAAATCGGCGTTGAACGGCGAAAGTGCAGTCAAACATTTCTGCCCAAGATCAGATTTTTTGATTTTTATCAACAATTAAACTCCGTAATTTGAGGATAAAATCATGTATAAATAAGGGGTTTAAGATCTATGTTTTTTAAAAGAGAAAATTAAGAGGAGAAAATTTAGAGGAGAAAATTTAGAGAAGAAGGAAAATTTTGAGATGAGAAGGATTTTTTAGAAGAAGTTTTTTTTAGAGAAGAATTGTTAGAGTTAGTTTTGAGAAAAATAAGAGCATTTTGAGTGAAGAAATTTCAGAAAAAGAATTTTAGAGAAAACCAGAGAATTTCTTTTTTTTTTTAGAAACAATTTTTAGAAGAGAAATTATTCTGAAAAGGAGAAAAATAGGGATTCTTGAATCTTTGCTTGCCATGGATTAATTGCAAAAATAGGTTGGTGATCTCAAGTAAATTTTTCTTTTTTTTGATATCTAGACTTAATTTTCGTTTTTGTTTTTAAAAAATGTGAATTTTATGTTATATAAATTTTATTTGAGAAGTTTTATATGATGTTTAGAAATAAACTGATTACTCTTTATTAATATTAAGGTAAGCTCTAATTTCCATTAAAATTGATACTGGATGTATGATCGATGTATGGTGGGTATCATCATGTAATGGCATAGAAACATAAAATGATGATATATGTCAACAGTTAATGAAGCAATAATTTTCAAAGGAATTAAACCTAAATTGACCCAAGAAAGTCAAAATTCGTTGGTACCCTTGATTTTGGTCAAAATCATGTTCCAGGCTTCGTATCAACCTCATTCGGCGTCGGATTTTCACGGATGAGTAGTCAAAATTCAATAACTTTTCGAGATCTAACCATCTGTACGGTTACAATTTTCAAAAAAGTTTTAAAAAAAAAAGTCAGTATGTTATTTAATTTCGTTTTTAATTAATTTATTGATATAATGTAAAATTAAATGGTTAAAAAGCTATAAATGTTTTGATGTTTTTCACAGATTAGTTTGATTTCATATAAACTACATGATGAATGGAGTAGATTTTCAATTTCATGATTAATTGATATAATTTGTATAAATTTTACACTCTTTCATCTAAATGCCTAAAATGCTTGAAATATCATTTTGATGTAAAAAAAAATCATTTTGAAATGAGGATGGTTGAAGTGTTGAAATCAATACACTAAAATATAGAGTTGAAAATCAATGTTTCAAAAATTTGATGAATTGCTTTGATTTCTTCATTGTTCTTGAATATGATACCTTTTAATCTAAAAATGTTATTTAATTTTAAGTTTGTAGCAAAAAAAATAAAAAATAAAAAAAAATTGAATGGTTATCCTAGTTGGGCAAAAATTAGAATTGTTTGAAATATATAAAAATTTTAGGGTACAACTTATATTTTGCCCTTAAACATCAAATAAAACATAAAAAAAAAATATTGTGAATAAATCTTTGGACCAATATCTCATTTAATGGGCTATTAGGCTCACTTCATCATATTAAATCTCAAGTCTATGTTTTACACCATAGACTTTAGATTTGTGTGTTGGGTTTTACAACCCATTATTCTTTTTGGAATTCTAAAGCCCATTTCAAGCAAATTGGGCCTCATCATTCATTTCTTATCTTTTGGGCTTAAGAAACCCATCTCAATCAAATCCTAAAAATCTAATAGTCAAAATAAGAATAATCTTTCCTAGAATAAGATAAATCTAGGTTAGGTTTGTTTGATTATAGTTTAGGGATGCATTAGCAATAAGATTGCTTGTTAATTTTGGGATTATGATAGGAATTCTCCTAAACTTGTTAAGTGAGACCACCAAAGACGGGCATATAAGCCTGGCATTCGTGCCTAAGTCGGGTCGATGGTCATGCTCACTTAATTTAGTTGGGTTAATTCTTAAACTAACCCCACTTTGCGATAATTTCAAATAATTTTCAAAATAAAGAAAAGAAATCAAATGATTTTTAGATAAACAAAATCATTTGCATTTGCATTAGATGTCATGTATCTTAGAATTAGAATTCCTTGAAAAGATTAGGACTTCTAGAAATTCTCTACGAATAAGTCATGCATCTTATACGTGTGAAGTAATACACACGTATCATCATTTTTCGCATATGTCAACAATAACACATGTATAATGTTTTTTTCAAAAATCCTTTGGATACGTGCAAAATATTTTACACGTGTCAATCCTCTCATATATGTCAAAATGACAAATGTGAGATTTTTTTGATATGTATGCAATAATACATACATATCACAACAAATTAATTTTAAAATATAAATCTATATCATTCGTGGACGTGTACAAGAATATACACGTGTCGCCACGTTGCATACTTGAAAGAAATGATCAAGTATCGCATTTTGTTTGTGTACATGCACAAAAATATGTATGTATCACATTGTTTCATACAAGTTATATGGACATGTATGAATTGTTTGCTTACACGTATAAAGAAATATATACGTGTACCTCTACCTCATACGAGTATACACTTGTATGATTTGTTGATTGGTGCATATACGAAAAAATACGTACATGTCACTTTCTCTCTTGATATATGTCAAAAAAGAGACATTTGTATCACCCTTCTGATATTTTTTGCCCCAAAATCCTTATATGCATGAAACATAAATATATGGGCTTTGGACTTAATCTTCATGTACAAATTCTTTCTTAAATAGATCATAAATCCCTAAAAAATCCCTTTAGTTGTGAAGTAGAGGCCGATCTCACGATCGGGCGGTTGTCGGGTGCCTAACACCTTCCCGACCCGTACCAGGATTCCCTTACTTTGAATCTCTAAACGCAGACCATTCATGGATAATCGCTATATTTTTGAAAAATTTAGAAATAGGTGATTTTTTCCAAATCTCGGGTCCTGATTCCCATTTAATCAGGTGGCGACTCCTAATCTTTATATCCCCCTTGGTGGGCGAATCTTTGTCCGTTTTCCCGACCCCCCATTTTCTTATGGCGGAGAGCGGTGGAGAGGGATGAAAATTCACGGTTCCACAGCTGACGACTCTAATGGGGACTTGGAGAATTCGACTCGAAAAAAAAATTATGGGAATTTTTGGGGAATTTATTATCTCGCCATTTGATTGTGTTACCTGTGCAAAATAGGTACTATGCTCTAGACGTTGCATTCTCGTTGCTATATTGCTGCTTCAGTATAGTCTTTAAAGACGGGTAAACCTTCAAAATCAGCTTAGACCAGAAACTCCAAACGTCTAGAAAGAGCAAAGAGATGGATGAGGAGAATGAAAATGCTAGTGTGACATCAGGTGATCTAAGGGTTTTAATAAAGGACGCTGTCAGCAATGTCCTGAAAGAAGAAATGAGGGACATAATCAAGCAAATTCTCAAAGAACAACAGGAGTCAGGGAGCCAAAGCAAGGGAAAATCTCAGATTCCAGTGGAAGATGTCTGCAAGGAGCAGTCCTCTACAGCCGAACCGAAAATAGGGGAAGCATCTAGGATTCACTTCTAGGAACAAGCAAAAGAGTTTCCAATACAGGAAATTATGGACACACCACGAAGGACTCCAATCATGTTCACTTCAAAAAAAGAGTTAGCTCAACAATACCATGTAGATGAAGAGAATGATGAAAAATGTCAATCAATGGAAAAAACGAAAACTGACCCTATAAATGAGGACGTGTTGAGAAAATTGCAACGGTTGGAGGGAGGTTCGTCCCTAGATATCAGCTCATGGTATAAATCACCTGCAGAGAAGTTACCACCACAATTCAAATTCCCTGAAATCACCAAGTATGATGGGAATGGTTCTCCAAAGGCTCACATAATGTCTTATATGTGTGCAATGAAGAATCTAAATCTCAGTGACGATCTAATGGCGCATTTCTTCTCACAAAGTCTTACTGGATATGCGCTAGAATGGATAATTGAGCTTGATCAATCCAGGTATCCAACTTGGGCTATGCTTGCAGAAGCTTTTATTAGGCACTTCGTCTATGGAACTGAGGGAACTGTGACCCGTCGACAGCTCGAGTCTATGCGTCAAGAGGACGACGAGTCATTCACAGACTTCATCGCAAGATGGAGACTGAAAGTCAGAGAGATGATTAACCGTCCCTCGGAAGAAGAACAGTTAAAAATCTTGAGAAATAGCGTGAAACCAAATATTCGATTAATGTTGAGTATTGGGGGTCACGACGAGATGGATAGGTTCATACTCGCAGGGACCCATTTGGAAGATTCAATGAAAAATGGAACCCTTGCATCTCTTTTGGCTCCAATTCAAGATGCAAAGAGCAAAAAGGTCGGCAAAGAGCATGTTAACCAAATATCCTTTGCAAATAAGCAGCAAAATATGGCTCAAGGTATTCAATCCAAGCAACAAGTTCAAAAGCCATACCAAGTTAAAATTCAAGCGAATCAGCAAGCACAAGTGCAACGTCCCAAAAGAGAACTATCACGAATCAACCATCCATTGAGCGCTATGCTCCCCGGTCTAGTAGAAGCTGGACTAATCACGTTATTGGAGCCCAGACCAGTACGTGATCCTCCTCCGACATGGTTCAACCCAAATCAACATTGTGATTATCATCAAGGTCCAGGGCATTTAACTGATAAATGCTGGAACCTAAGGCATGTAATCCAAGATCTATTGGAGGAAGGTAAGATTCAAATAGAAGGTGTGCAGCTTCCTGCAAGGCCCAATATTAATACCAACCCGCTGCCAGTACACCAGGCCACTGGACATCAAAATGTGAACTATGTGGGTTCTGGCTCAGATGCTTCATCAGATCCGTCGGAATCTGTTCGAAGAAGGGACACAACAAATGAATCACCAGTTCAAAAAAGCCTACAAGGACAGAGTATCGTTTATCAAGTCGGGGAGGCTAGTCAAATGGCTGCATCGCTGGATGAATCAATTGCCAAGTCAGAAAAGGCAAAAATGGGAACATTTAAGCCACAGTTATTCACAATCTTAAAGAAAGCTGAATCGCCAAAGAAACAACTATTTACGGTGGTGAAGAAAGCGGTACAAACTCCTTTAGTCTTTCGGCTAGACGACTTGAGAAAACCAACGATGGATGTGCGGGAATTCATAGTTCCCAAATCTCAAGACCATTTATGGTCGGATCCTTTAAAGGAGGTAGGGACACTGGAGTGCCAAGAGGTGCAACACCAGACTCGGGCCGGAACAACATTTAAGCCAGCCAACTTGCGGGCTGATAATCCAGCAGCTGCAGTCCGAGTACCATTATTTCAAGTCCCACAACAAAAATCAATGGAACAGAAAGAAGAAGATGAATTGATCGTTGAACAATTGAAGAGAACAAAAGCAAATGTCTCAGTTTGGGGATTGCTTGAGGCGTCTACAAGACACAGAAATGCAGTGCTTGAGGCTTTAAGCTCCATACAGGTAGCTACGACAATCACTCCAAATGAGCTCGTAGCCACAGTGGCACATGTTCACAGCGTTCAGACGATATCTTTTTCCGATGAGGATCTACCGAAAGAAGGATTAAGACACAATCGGGCCTTAAATATCACCATCGGCTGGAATCACTTGGTAGTCCCCCTTGTCCTTATTGACAATGGCTCAGGAGTCAACATTTGCACTTTGCAAATGACTAAGCTAATGGGCTTAACAGGTTCAGATATGGCCTTCAGCGATGGGACAGTCAGATCAGTAAAAGGGTTTGATAATGGTAGGAAAACAGTCATGGGGGAGTTCACAACCTCTATTATGACTGGATGGGTGCATACTGAAGTTCACTTTCTAGTAATGGACATCGATTCAAACTTTAATATGCTCCTAGGGAGACCTTGGCTACATCAGCACAAAGTAGTAGCATCTACTCTACATCAGAAGGTGAAATTCCCATTCAAAGATCGTTTGGTGGTAATCTTCGGAGATAATGATGAACATGAAGATACAACAAACCAAAGAGGAAAGAATATGGTTCCAATGATCGAGTCAGAAAAGCAACTCTGTAACTTTGCAGAAGAGGATGCTAATCTTCTGGTACGACTACCAGCATTACGGGAGAAAATTCCCAGTAGATTTGATCATGGGAACCGGAAGATAGCTTATCTTATGCGGACCCAAAGATATTTTCCGGGAATGGGTCTTGGAAGAAATCTTCATGGGAGGACTGAGCCTCTGAGCATTAGCCAAAGAGCACTTCAAAACACCTTCGGATTGGGTTACCAGCCGACAGAAGCAGAAATTGCAAGATCCAATACAGAGAGTAGCAGGAGGGCTAATGCAGCAAGAAGAGGCGAACAACATATTTCACCCGGGATTGATTGGACGAAACAACCAAAGTATCAAGAATGGTTCGTCAAGAAAGGCCAGTGTCCAAGTGTACCCGCCGCACCAAAAAGGGTTGTGATCATTCATAAGGAAATAATGTCTGAAGATACAAAAGTTGAAGAACCATTGGATGACACCTTGTTAGAAGGGATGAGTCGCTTGTACACAGAGGAGATTTCTGAACCTAAAAGTGAAGAAGAGAAATCTCAGCCTTAGATTTGCATGATCCAGGTATGTCCAGAACTCGAAGACATGGCTAGCTCTAAGCCGTCCAAAGCAAACCCAGAAGATACTAAAGTTAACCCAAGTGCACTCCCAAATGAGAAGAAGATGCCAATGAAGAAAAAGAAACATATGTCTGCAAAAAGCTACCGTTCAGCACTNTTATGGTCGGATCCTTTAAAGGAGGTAGGGACACTGGAGTGCCAAGAGGTGCAACACCAGACTCGGGCCGGAACAACATTTAAGCCAGCCAACTTGTGGGCTGATAATCCAGCAGCTGCAGTCCAAGTACCATTATTTCAAGTCCCACAACAAAAATCAACGGAACAGAAAGAAGAAGATGAATTGATCGTTGAACAATTGAAGAGAACCAAAGCAAATGTCTCAGTTTAGGGATTGCTTGAGGCGTCTACAAGATACAGAAATGCAGTGCTTGAGTCTTTAAGCTCCATACAGGTAGCTACGACAATCA
>MVGT01000227.1:88045-121293 GCA_002174775.1 Macleaya cordata | reverse complement strand
ACCACCATTATGAACATCCCATCATCATCAACTCCCATCATCAACATCACCCATAATTACCATCACTATCATCATCATCCATCATGATTGGCCTTCATCATCATCATCCATCATGATTAGCTTTCGTCATTATCATCCATCATTATTACGATCCATATTACGTGACTGCCCCATCGTGATGAATTACCATATTACGCCTCTTGCTTCACATACTCGACCTCTTGAATCACATCAAGGTTTGCAGCTCCAGCCCTTCCCACATTAACCATTACAGGTTTCACCAGGGCGCTTGTAGCCAAATTTTGGATCTTCGTGGGCATAGTTGCAGAGAAAAGAAGGGATTGTCTCTGAGCTTTAAAATGACTAAAGATTACTCGTATGTCATCCTCAAACCCCAAATCTACAAGTCTATCAGCTTCGTCCAAAGTTACATACCTGCAAAAGAACGATCATGTCAACATCGATTGAAATATAACTTTGTTCAACGGGAAAGTAGACACCAATATCACCAATGATCATTGTTCTAGCAAGAGAAAATCCATTCCTGAAGATGAACTTGCAGTACGAAAAAAGAACAGAGAATCATATACCCCCACGCAACCATTTTCCTATTAATCAATCACCTTCCCTATAAATATTTCAAATCCTCCTTTCAAGAAACAATGCCAAATTATACAAAGCAGAGCAATAATACATTAATACCTACCAATCACCAAAAACCCATTCTGTTTTACATCAGTTGTTAAGTAAGAACATCATAATTTCTAGAGCACACCAATAAGATACTAATAATAAAAGCATGAATAATCAGACCAAAAATACCTACCATACCAATCACCACAAATCCATCCTATTTTCCATCCCTTAATAAGTAAGAACCTCATAATTTCTAGAGCATACCAAATAAGATACTAGTAGTAAAACCAAGAAAAATCAGACCAATAATACCTATCATACCAATCACCAAAAAAACCCATCCTATTTTCCATCTAATATATGCAAGATCCTCATAATTTCTATAGCACACCACATAATATTCAAAAAATAAAGCATGAAAAAGATGTTGGTGAATTTATAATTGGTACCTGCAATTGTCAAGATTCATCATCTTCTTTGAGAGCAAATCCTTCAACCTTCCAGGAGTAGCAACAACAATATGAACACCCTTTTTGACAACCTCCAACTGTGACCTAATATCAACACCACCAATACAAAGCAATGGCCTTAATTCAGGGTACCCATTTTCCTTCAAAGGCATCAAAAACTGTTCAACAACTTCATAAGTCTGCTTAGCAAGTTCTCTTGATGGACAAATCACCAAACCAAATTGACCTTCACCATTACCAATTGGCATCATCATCTCTTCCTGTAATGCCATCATTATCAATGGAAGCACAAAAACCAATGTCTTCCCAGAACCAGTAAACGAAATCCCAATCATATCCCTACCAGACAAAATCACTGGAAGCCCTTGAACTTGAATGGGTGTTGGCTTTAAAATCCCTTTCTCTCTCAATTTCTTCAAAACTGGTTCTGGAAATCTCATGTCCTCAAAATTCTTAATTGGCTGAGGAACTTCATCCCCATCAACCACAATATTCCACTGTTTTCGAATCGAATCACATTTTCTCGAAGACATTTTCCTTATTGGTAATGGTGGTTTCCATCCTGTAACCAATGGTTCTGTATATGTAATTCCTTTAGCTAATTCAGAAACAGAAACTAGGGTTTTTTTATCAGATAAATGTTCAATCAATTCTTTCTCTTGTTGAATGAATTGTTCTGTTGGGTTAATTTCAGAGAATTTTCTTTTTAACTGAGACACCTTGAAGAGGAGACTTGGGTTCGATTCTGTGAGTTTTGAACGCTCAAATTCGTATTCGATTGTTGAAGATTTACCTTTTTGGAATTTCTGGGATTCCATTAATCTTCGTCTCTTCACTGGGATGTACTCTACGTATCCAAAATCTTCCTTTTCCTCCATGGTTCAGAGAATGATGAGAGAGATAGAGAAACAGAGTTAGAGAGAGAAAGTGATGAAAACGAAGTTTCAAAACTGAAATTCAATGGAGATTGGAGGAGGGCAACAATGTTGTAATTATAGAGCGAAGAGGATTTTAGTATCAGAAAAAATAATTCTAAAATAGAAAGTTTGAAGCAAATAGGATTATGAGAAACAGAAAATAGAAAGTAGAAGCAAGTAAGAATTGATAAGAAAGAGGAAACCTAAAATGGAAACTAATTAATTAGTAAGCAATTCAAAAGATAGATTCAAAATTGGCCATTGGATCATCTTAATGTGCTCCAGATGTAGGTGTAAAGAAGTGTAAGAACGATTATGGCCCGAATCCCAACCATCCGAGCCCGGCTCGGCCCGGCCCGATGGGCTTTGTTGGACATGAATTTTATCATCTTACCCAAACCAGCCCGGCCCGAGATAGGCCAGTGGGCTCCCAACCCAGCCCGATTACACCCTAGAACATATATCAAAAGGGTAATTTTAAAAGCACCCCCAAAATATTATTGGCAGGCCCATAACGTAACAAATGCAAATTCAGGGTAGGGGATGCCTACAACCGGGGCCTGCTAATAAGATTTTGGAGGGCGCCTATAAAGTAACCCATATCAAAAGGGAGGGATATTTGACACGATCTAATAAATCCCCTAAAAAACTTATGCATATTTGGGGCAAACTGGGGATGATCCAATGGCTAATTTTGGGTGAAGTTTAGATCATCATGGAGATCATCCTCACAAAAAATTAGCCAATTTCAAAAATATTTATCCCATCAAAAGTTGGTTTGAAGTCAAAGGTAAATATAATGTCTATTTTACCATTGGTTTTCAACTATTTTTTGATGGGATTGTGATGAGGTTAGAGACTTTAGAACAAGCTGATTTTTGTGAGAATGATCTCCACGGTGAGTTGAACATCTTCACAAAAAATTAGGTTTTGGATCATTTCCATGTCAGCCTTTATGGCCGAAATTTTTAGGAGCTTTTTAAGACTAGGTCAAGTATGAATCCCCTACATCAAAATAGTAAAAAGAATTGCTACATACGAACTACATTAACCACATGATATAACACCTGATGTATACATGGTTCAGAAAATAAAAAGTCTAAAATTTATTTTCAATCCCTGCCATCTTTATTGTTACTTCTTATCATCTTTAATCCTTGCTACATTTGGGAATGGCGAATCAAAATAGTACTAATAAATTGTCCATACCATATTTTTTTGAACTGCTATTTCAGTCCACCTTTTTACTAATTCAGCCCACCTTACTAATCAGTTCCATAAAAACCCAACCCAACAATACTTACTGGCCTATCGGTACAATAGAGCTGACAGAAAAATCAGAAAATGGTTCCATAGAGCTGACTGTTGACAACCATAAATAAAAAAAATTAAATTAAATTAAATTAAATAAAAAATAACTCATCTAATACATACTATTTTGTAAAATCTGTATTATTGGGTCTATAGAAGTACGGAACCTACCAATAAGGTGGGCCGTCGGCCAAATTAGTAACAAGGTGGGCTGAAATATCCACTGCCATTTTGTAATATAGTTAGAACCTGTTTGCATAGCCTTGGAGAACAGTATAAATTGAAACAGGTAGTAAAATGTGAATGGAAAGTAATCTCTCATACAAACACACAGACAAATTTTATATCCTTTCATGGATATAACAAATTACAAGGGCACCATCAAAATAACCCTCTATTGCGCTTTTGTGTCCGTTTGTTGAGAGATCATAATTGCTTTTGAAGTCACCCCCTTAGCTCGATTATTTAACACTCTGCACTGCAACATTAGCTAATGCGACATGAACACATCAACATCACGTGGCCAGATAGCGTGGTCCATATAGGCATTACTCATTACGTACAAGCTTGGTGTAGCTTGGATCCGGATTTGAANTTTCAACTATTTTTTGATGGGATTGTGATGAGGTTAGAGACTTTAGAACAAGCTGATTTTTGTGAGAATGATCTCCACGGTGAGTTGAACATCTTCACAAAAAATTAGGTTTTGGATCATTTCCATGTCAGCCTTTATGGCCGAAATTTTTAGGAGCTTTTTAAGACTAGGTCAAGTATGAATCCCCTACATCAAAATAGTAAAAAGAATTGCTACATACGAACTACATTAACCACATGATATAACACCTGATGTATACATGGTTCAGAAAATAAAAAGTCTAAAATTTATTTTCAATCCCTGCCATCTTTATTGTTACTTCTTATCATCTTTAATCCTTGCTACATTTGGGAATGGCGAATCAAAATAGTACTAATAAATTGTCCATACCATATTTTTTTGAACTGCTATTTCAGTCCACCTTTTTACTAATTCAGCCCACCTTACTAATCAGTTCCATAAAAACCCAACCCAACAATACTTACTGGCCTATCGGTACAATAGAGCTGACAGAAAAATCAGAAAATGGTTCCATAGAGCTGACTGTTGACAACCATAAATAAAAAAAATTAAATTAAATTAAATTAAATAAAAAATAACTCATCTAATACATACTATTTTGTAAAATCTGTATTATTGGGTCTATAGAAGTACGGAACCTACCAATAAGGTGGGCCGTCGGCCAAATTAGTAACAAGGTGGGCTGAAATATCCACTGCCATTTTGTAATATAGTTAGAACCTGTTTGCATAGCCTTGGAGAACAGTATAAATTGAAACAGGTAGTAAAATGTGAATGGAAAGTAATCTCTCATACAAACACACAGACAAATTTTATATCCTTTCATGGATATAACAAATTACAAGGGCACCATCAAAATAACCCTCTATTGCGCTTTTGTGTCCGTTTGTTGAGAGATCATAATTGCTTTTGAAGTCACCCCCTTAGCTCGATTATTTAACACTCTGCACTGCAACATTAGCTAATGCGACATGAACACATCAACATCACGTGGCCAGATAGCGTGGTCCATATAGGCATTACTCATTACGTACAAGCTTGGTGTAGCTTGGATCCGGATTTGAAGGCAAAACACCTGAAACTCGCCCTGGCCGAACAGTGGATGATATGGATCTCAATGACTTCTAAGTTGTGAAAATCCTTAAACGTGATTTGAATCTTTTATTGGCTCAGAGTTGTCAACAAAGAGTACTTTTTCAGGATGGGCAGGTCCGTTTTCGCTGTGTTGGATCATGCAGTTCCATCTCATCCTTTCAGCGATGCCCTTTACTTTTACTATGACGTCAACGTGGTCTCTTATAATAACAGACCCTTTAGGGCGAAGAATGCGGTGCATCTCAAAAAGAATGTCAAGAATATCACACCTGCAATAGAGATTAAAAAAAGTAACGATAGTTATAGTAGAAAAACGATTGCTATCTAATATATACTACTTTTGGGGTTCACTCCCAAAATGCAGAATAGGAATCTGGTAAGTTCTGATTATTATGTGATTTGCTTACTTGTCCATGTACATACTGAATATCCCATCTGCATGTATTAAATCATATGTCCGTGGGTATGTTGAGAAGGCCTCACACCTACAAGCAAAAGTTACACATAAATCTGTCTTTCCAAGAAACAGAATATAAAGTGATGAAAGATCAGCAATAGGTTGCTAAAGATTTTCGAAGATTAACCAATTGATCAACCAGAGAGCCCTTCATAATCAGGGGTGTCAATGGATACCTATTGACCCGTGAACCAAACCGAACTGGGATCAATATTCTCAGTACCAGTTACACATGTTTCTGTACAGGACCAGTTAGTATTCTTACCGACCCCGTTTCTGGGTACTCTGATATCTGATGGAACCAGAACCAAACCGATAGGAATTGGAACTGGCTTACAGATATAAATTTTTCTGCAATATTTTATTACTTTTACCATTTTTCATAAAACAAAATTGAAGAAACCAAAACAGAAACTGACTGGCCTGGTTCCAGTTCCACCCATTTGAGTACAGGAACTAGAACCGAATTATTTCATAGGTTCCGGTTCCAGGTAGTTCAGGCCATTGAGACCCTACTTTATATGCTCAACAATTAACACAGTCCAGATTACAACTACAACTTTCAGAAATGTAATTAAAAAAAAAAACAGATTCAGAGTAATGCTTACCAGTTCATGTAAGTTCCAATGAGGCCACGCTCGTAGATGACACCGAGAGTGTTGGGCTTTGCATCAAAAGGAACCACATTCATAACCCAAACCGGGTACTTGGAAAGCGCAGCAGCAAAACCCCCTAAACCAGCATTCATGTCCATAATGTTTCTATATTTACCAGTAGAGAGAGATTTGATGATACTGCCATAGTGAGAAACCCTCCGATTCCATAGCTTATTATCTTCACTGAAAGTTCTAACTGTCATCAGTTTATTTATCCCACTTCTGACCCTCGGTGGCTCAGAATTCAGCCTTTTAGGCCATTTCTCCAAAGCACCTCCAGAAATACCTCTGATATCTTTAACCTTTGGAAGAGGTGTAATGCATGGCTCCATCTTCTTATACCTGTGAGAGCTTCTATTAGAACAGATAGAAGGGAGCTTAAATAGCAGATCATGGTGGAAAGTAGACCATTTAAGTTCCATCCAAACCAATCACTTGGTGGGGGGTCTTGCTGGCCCACATTAAACGTGGGTCAACAAAAGCTCACTCTTGAAAATGTGTCATCTTCATGATTATTTAATGATTTGATTTACACACATCCTTTCCTGTCAACTCTCTTGAAGAAAATGTAGTTTTCAAAAACAAACCAAAGAAAGAAAACTAAAAAATCAAGAGTATCCTTTCCTGCTAACTCTCGTGAAGTAAATATAGTTTTCAAATAAATAAAAAAACACTCTCTTGAAAAAATGTACCGAAATTAAATCTAAAAAATGGAGAGGAACTAATAAGTGGTTCAATAGGGAGTGCGCAATATAAAAACTACTAAAACTAGTTCTGTTTTCTTTTTCATTTCAAAACTGAAAAATGGAGGGTAGTTGGATATCCTGAATAACCAAAATGCTTCTGTAAGAATACAATTGATTTCTACGTAATATATAACAAGACTTTATAACATATCATAATGGAACAGAAAGCACTTCATACTCTCTAAACTAACAAATAATGCTGACAAAGGTGTCAAGAAGTTACAGGATTCAGTTTAGTTTAGATCGGGACTACTTAAAATTTAGAGGAATAGAGGGAAAGAAAGCTAAGGGGAAACGTACCAACCAGCATCAGGATCAGTTGCATCACAAAAGAGAGGATATTTCCAAGTCTTTAAATTTTGGATACAGTGAACATGATTAGTTGGCTTCCTCCATATTGCAATCGCATCCCGCTCTGCAATTTTTTTCCAGCACAGTTTCTTTGCGAGATCCTCCAAAGTAGCCTGCTCTTCTTCCAAGTCCTGCACTTGTCTCTCCCATTTTTTATAGCTGATTTTTCCACTGATGGGTGGCCCAGACAAGACCCAGTAGCCACCAGGACGCAAAACTCGGTCAATTTCCATCAAATACATTCCATCTAATCGTTCGAATCACAAAGTAAATGTTAAGACTTTCCGACCAAACAAAAAAAATGTAATTATCAGCAAATTTATTTTAATTTTTACTATATTATTTATTAATTTTTTTTAATCCAAAAAATTCTTCTTAGATCGTCGATTCAGCTCTGGGGAAAAAGGGACATGGTGCCTATTTTCCTAGTAATCGATTCAAATCATTTTATTGATACGACTTTACAATATAGGATAGTTTCAAACAGATTAGGTAAACTACAGAATTGAGTTCTGATTACCATAATTAGTCCATGGGACTAGGCATCGTGCACAATGAGCCATATCAAAGGACCTTGATGGGTATGGTAATCTGTGGATGCTTAGTATTCCGAGCATGGCTGGTAGTCCACGTTCCAGTGCAAACTGTACTTGAGCTTCATGTATGTCTCTTGGTGCAACTGACATTGTCAAGATGTTATAGTCCATTAGTGCTGCACCAAAGCTTGCCACCTGATTAAAAAAAAGAGAGAGAGAGAAGCAACTGTTAAGATTTGTTACGGAAGCTACAGGATAGAGTGACCAGGTAAAACTGTGATTTTGCTTACCTATTTCAAATAAAATCCGCATTTAATGATTTATGCTTGCAAACAATAGAAACAAATATGATACTTAACCTTTAATTCAGCAAACAGAGACTACCTCCTGAAAGATAAAACGATTCTAACCACAATTACAACCCACCAAACCCCGTATTGGACAATACGGAAGTACCAAAGAGAAGAGCATAACAACATAAGTTGTTGGGTTTTTATTAGCTGGAACAAAATTTTAACAAAGCAAAAGGTATGCAGTAAAAAACAAGAGTTACAAGACCAAGAGTGAGTGTTACCCCATTATAAGTAAAAGTAAAAAAAAAAAAAAAAAAAAAAAAGAAAAGAATCGTCAAATACAATTAGCCATCTAGAGAGAAGACCCATTATCATACCCAAACAACTCCAAAATTAATACTCACTAAAAGAACAAANGGACAATACGGAAGTACCAAAGAGAAGAGCATAACAACATAAGTTGTTGGGTTTTTATTAGCTGGAACAAAATTTTAACAAAGCAAAAGGTATGCAAGAAAAATCAGAGGATATAACCTTCATATTTTCTCAATCTTAATGATCTTCAAACATTAAAAATCAACAAAAAAAAAAGAAGAAAAGAATCGTCAAATACAATTAGCCATCTAGAGAGAAGACCCATTATCATACCCAAACAACTCCAAAATTAATACTCACTAAAAGAACAAAAATGTTTTAACTAATAATATATTTGGAACAAGATATTGTAGCTGGTAAAAAGAAAGCATGCCATTACATTGTCTCCCAAGTCACCATGACACTCAAAGAAATTAAGGTAAAAAGATCCCATAATTACTACATATTAATTATATACAAAGCCACCAAAGAACCCAAATTAGGCAAGAAAAGAGGATATCAGGATAAGAAACACCCACAAATGAACATATATCTTGCAGTGACAAAGTAGAATTGAATTATAAGAAACTGAATATGGCAGTCATTTTGAACTACTCATGTATAATGAACAGCAATTTTAGCCAATTTTGATCCTTACTCATGATAACAGCCAAAGAGAAGAACTTAAACATTACATGAACTTAAAAGAGAACATCAAGATAAGAAACACTCACAAATAAACATATAATGCAGTGCCAAATTAGAATTTTGAAGTATAAGAAACTGAATATGGCAGTCATTTTTTAACTACCCATGTATCATAAACAGAAAACTTAGCCAATTTTTTATCCTTACTGATGAACTAAGATAACAATCAAAGAGAAAGAACCTAAAAATTGCATTAACTTTAAAAAGTACACTCACCCCACACCCAACATCAAGAACTGTTCTGATAGTCCCAGACTTCAAAGGAATGACTTTGTTAATCGCACTAACATAGTCCTTCACACCCATTTTAAAAGAAGTCCCACCACCTGGAAAAACCAAACGATTCCCTTCCAATTGTACCCAATTCTGCGATTTTTTGTAATCAATCAACTTCTTAGATGGCACATTTTCAAACCAAGCAAATTTTTTACTTTCAGGCCACTTAAATGGTGTCTTGTACCCAGCAGGAGTAGGAACTAAACACTTAACCATTTCTTCTCTCTCTGGACAATGTCTTTCTCTGTGAAATTTCTTTTTAACATCAAATTGATTCTCTATTGATGGGTCATGACATGGGATATAATCTGTGAAGTTTTTAGAACAGAATTTGAAGAAGTTGGAATCAATAGAAGTGTTTGTAGAGAGAGGAATTCTGTGGTGGGGTCCAAAATCTAGGGGTAATGAAGTTGTTGAGAGAATTGAAAGATTAAGTTGAGGACAATAAGGAGATTCCAAATAGGGTTTAGATATTTGATTTGAGTTTCTGTAATAACCTAGAATGTAGAATAGAGAGCAGAGAAAGGTTAGTAGAAAGAACTTTACTAGGGTTTTTCTTAGAGGGTTTAGTTTGGAAGATGGGTTTGATTGTTTTGCCATTTTGTTTGTTTTTTTGGGTTGAATTGATGGGTTTTGAGTTGCAGGGTTTTAATGGTGGAGAGATAATTATTGAAGTGCAGAAGAATTTGTTAGTTTTTTCACTTTTTAATTAAACGGCAGAAGGAGGGTGATGATGATGATGATGATTAATACTTTTTATCAACGGTAGAAAATTAATGATAGGAGTCAGCTGAGGCATCATTATTTGGCGGGTAACTAGATCACGAGTGTCGAGGGTGGATTACAGAAACACCCTTCCATTTTATACCCAAAACAAGGCGAAAATATAGGAGCATTCCAATTCCCAATCGAAAATGCTAAACTTACTGCATTTCCAACTGCAAACTTTACTACAAATGTAATCTCATGGTTCTCAAATAATCTCACACCCTTTGTGATTTGAATTATTTTTTAATTGATGCAAATATCCTCCTAAATAGCCTTTGCAGTATAACTTGCAGTACACTTTGCAGTAACTGTAGCATCACCGATTCTCAATCCTAACGTTTTTAAACACAAAGATAGTTCCAAGACAAAAGGCATAAAAGGAACAGTGATGCTAGGCTTACTGAAAAGTCTACAGATTTTTCTATCGAAAGCAAAATCCACGGTGAATGCACATCACTTTGGGATGGATGTGAATCATAAGGAAATATAAAAATAATTTCACCATCGGATTAGCTTTCGGTAAGAAATTATGTAGAATTTTGCTGAAAATTTAACATTATCCTAAAAGGAATCAGATTTAGGGCTTTCTTTTCTATTTTATTATTTTCATTTTCTGACTTAAGTCAATTTTAGTAACTTGAGACACAGGTAGTCCTTTCATCTCGCATAAATCGTAATTAAATTGAGACACGTGTAGTCCTTTCATCTCGCATAAATCGTAATTAAATGGAGAAATTTTTGGCACATGAGGTTTTTCATAACAATGTGGTTATAAGATCATGTGAGGATCATATGGACTTAACAACATCTCCAATACTAATAAAAATATGATAAAATTAGACTATCACGTAGGATAAATAGACATTTACTTTAAAAAATCTTTGGCGGTAGTTAGAATGGACATTGTGAACCAAAAAGTCTATTTCAGTTTCATGTCTTACGATCACATTAGTAATATTTTTTTCCTCCAAAACTTGTAGTTACTTTTTAAACAAAACAAGTTTGACCCATTCAAAAATTAAATGCCACATAAGTAAAAGAGGTATCTCAAGACATTTGCATCGGAGATGCATTTTTTTCAACAATGTTTATTGTGAAGATTTTGGTGCCACGTAGAAAAGACATTGTCTTATAACACATGCCAATTAGGATAGAAAAGACATTTGCATTAGAGAAGGTTTAACTCAATGTGCTGATTTCTTCATTCCTAGCAATAGAGGTAGAGTCCAAAACAAAGCATTCAGATTTTTTAGGGGTTCACAACAACCTAAATAGTTGTGCCATTTCGAACTATACATGAAGTAACAGTAGGAGCTTTGAGCCCAACATCTGCTAGATGTAAGATAGGAATGCACATCGATGAATCAGGTTCATGCGCTTAAGAGAGGGTGCACGTTCATGAGCTATTTTTGTGCACTCTTATTTTAACGGAGGGTGCACATTCACTCTTCTTTTATTGGAAGTAATTTTATGATGTTAATACACTTATTTCATGGCTCAATTCACACCTTCAAATACTTAAACCCACAAAAATGAAGGTAAGGTGCATAGTGGGTACACAAAATAGCTCTCCCCTAACACTTGCTAGCTAGTGCAGTCGCTAATCTTGGTTTAGTGCCATGTGCATCAATGGAGGGGCTTTTTTTTCAAGGGTACGTAATGCTAGACAAATCATTTTTCGATCACAATGCTGACCACCTTGCATGCTGGGCTCTCGTGGAGAATGATTTCTTAACTATGTAGATCATTCTTACGGAAACTAATATTATTTTAAAACTCTCCATCAAAAGTTAATCAGAAGTTGATTGAAAATAAATAGTAAAAAAAATTGACAAATTTTTTATGGGATTATAAGTTTTAAAATAGACTAATATTTTATGAGGATGGTGTACATAATGAGGAGAACAACTTCACCAAATTTTAGTTCTTGAAGTGTAACTATGTGGATCCCACAGTCGGTGTTATAATTGTAACACCATATCTTGGTGTTCAATTGAAAAATGATTAGAATTTTAAAAAGATCACATAATTTTTCAGTGAAAAAATAAAGTATTTAAAAATACAAAATACTCTTTTCAAACATGTGCGACATGTACAGTATAAAGTCAAAATAGAGTTCAAAGAGTCTGGAGATGCCACGTGGCAAAGTCAGTTTCAAACGTCTCTCTGAGATTTTCACACCCACATCGTGGCTCTTTACTGTCCTTTCAAATCTGGCGCCTCATTTCTACACAAAACTCAATCTCTTCTTCACTTCTCTACTGAAACCTTTCTTCTTCTTCTAATTCTAAATTTTTATTCTGAAAATGGCGAATTTTACACTTAGAACAGAGAATTGGTATTCATCTTCTCGCCACAGAATTCCCAGAAATTCAATCTCAAACAATTTTCACAAATTGCACACTCGATTACATCTCTTCTCCTTAAACCCTAATTCGAGACTCAGAATTTTCTCAAGTATCAAAGAAAAACGAGGAGATATCATTGAAGGTGAAAGAACAGGGGCCCGAACAGGTTTACGAGTTGGTGAGTCGGATAAAACGAGTTCGATTCCGGTTTCTGAGGATCAACCGGGGGATGATAATGACAGTTCTTTAGAAGGTCTTAATTTGAAGTGGCCTCCATGGAAGGATCTTCCTTTACGATATAAGCTTATTGGAACAACTTCACTTGCTTTTGTTATTTGTAATATGGACAAGGTTAGGTCATTAACTTGTATTCTATATCAAAATTCTTCATTTTGTGTAAATTGTGGGTATTAATCTGGTGTCGTTTTTGTGTAATTTGTTTAGGTTAATTTAAGTATTGCAATTATACCGATGTCGCATCAATTTGGGTGGAATTCATCAACGGCAGGATTGGTTCAATCTTCTTTCTTTTGGGGTTATGCTTTAAGTCAATTGCCTGGTGGATGGCTTGCAAAGATATTTGGTGGAAGGTTAGTTTTTAGAAACTGAATTGATGTTTATGAATTTTTCTACTTGCTACCCATCTCACAATTTGTAATTTGGAACCCATATGAATTATTATTTTAGTTTTTTTTTTTTTTAAATTCTTGTTAGGAGGCCAGACATAGTTGGGATCGAGATGTTGAACTAGTTTATGCTTAAACGACCGGTCATTATATTAAAAACATGCCCTCACTGAAACATGACCTGCTTTGTAATGAAACAGGTCATTATATTAAACCACTTAACTTAGGTAGTGAGAGCAGGGAACAGATGGGATGAAGATAAAATATATAATCAGTGGCACTAATGCACTATAAGAAAAAGACGTTTAGTTTTTAGTGGAAGAAACTCTTGATAGTTGTTTTGATATCAAATTTGATGGTTGCTTCCCTTGTAATTGAGAGGGGGTTAGTGGCACGTCTAGTGATAAGAGGTGTTTCTCGAAGGTTTTTTCTCCCACAATTGAAAATAGTTCTAACAAAGTGAATGAGACAAATGGGCTTCGTTGTAGTTTTGATGATCGTTGCTACTTTTTCCACTTGCTTCAGGTCAACAACCCCAAAAGTTTTTGGTGGTTTGAATGAATGATGTGTGACTGTAAATATTTGAAAAGTATCAGATACCTTTTTTTTTTTTATCTGTGCAGAAAAATGATGTATTAATAAACTCCATGAAGTGCCACAGACTTAGCTGATTACTTAGAAAAGTTATTATTAGAGTGAGAGAAAAACTATGTGAGAACCATTGTTTTTCTACTTTTCCCAGAACAATCCCAAAAAGATATACAGTAGTCATTTTAGAAGTCTGTAAATAATTGTATGGAGCTGGATTTTTAAGTTGATTAGTGCAGAGAAAACCCAGTTGGTAGAATTAGTGGTGTAAACCACCATTTTCTTTTGGTGTGATGCCATTAGAGAAACTTGGTTTTTAATCCCAATTTTCTGTCTTGATGTCCTGCGATTGTCTTTCATATATTCATTTGTCTCAATGTACATTTCATGTGTTGATTTATTCCAAACAATTGGCTAATGTGATCCTTTTCATGCTTTATGTGTTATCTCCTGGCTGATCCAGGAAAGTTCTTGAGATCGGAGTCTTGATGTGGTCTTTGGCTACTATCTGTGTTCCTTTTGCAGCAGGATATATTCCTGGACTTGTATTATCGAGGATTTTGGTATGTTGGTTTTCGTCCAAAGCATTGATCTTTTGATTTTTGCTATTTATTCATGGCCTTTATTCTATCAATAACATGTTTTCGGAGAACCAACTTTTGAAACTTGCAAGTTCAAAAACTAAAAGTTCTGAAGATTCAGTTTTGAGATCTATATCCTTACCTGGTTCTGAATCATCTGATTGATGCTATTCTTTTTCGCTTTGGGTATATTGGCATATTGCACCTCACAAGGTTTTATTTCTTTAACAACCAGGTTGGGATAGGAGAAGGTGTTTCCCCATCTGCTGCAACTGACCTTATTGCCAGGCAAGATGCTAACACATTTTATTTAGTTTATAGACGTGCTAATTCTACCAACTATCTCTAGAGAGTTTTGAAGAAGCTATTCATTTTCTAGACCTTTTTGTGTAATGTATTGCACTAAGTCATGAGCTCTAGGTTTCTCATTCATTCCAGATGGATTTGTCTTCAGGCTTAACTGCTTAGAGCTCTTTTTCATGGTGCTAAGCCAACACAAAATAACATGCAAAAAGTCCGCGAGGGGACAAGCAATTATGCCTCTTCCTTTTTTTAGTATTGTTTTCTTTTTGAAGAAATGTTAGGTTCCCCATGCAAGCACCTTTGATTTGGATGCTACCATATATTGCTATGAAGTTATCTTGTACCATTTGCTGAAATTCTGCATCTCCTGATCAATAAAGCACCTGAACCAGCGGTGAAGATTATACTTACTAATATTTCTCCTTGATTTCGCTGATACATCTGTTTCTGACCAGTATTACTTTCTAGCAGCTGGAGTATTTTTTGTAGCTTGGGTCTTTTTTTTTTACCAACAGTTTAATAGTTTAAGTTTCAACTTTTATATATGTGGATATGGACATTTTGCTTGCAACTGTACCGACCCAGTTTCCATGGGCTTGGACCTACTCTATGCAGTCTCCTAGCCTGACCTGTCCCAGCTTGGACATGTGTGTGATAGTGCCTGGGTTCAACATTTTACAGCCCAGCCTGTAGTGTCCGGCTCAGTTTTTTTGTTCACTTTGGGCCGACCTCTACCCGGTCTCCTAGCCTGACCTGTCCCAGCTTGGTCATGTGTGTGATAAGGCCTGGTTCATCATTTTACAGACCGGCCTGCACCATCGCGTAGCCTGTCCCGCCTGCAGTCCATTAGTCCAGTGTGTATATAAGCCTGCGCAATGGAAAAATAAAAAAAACTGTTCACATGATTCAGACTGGTCATTTTTCATGATGTCATGTCATTTTTAATATACTATTGGAACTCTAGTGATGTCATTTGTAACTAATTCCAACTATAGGCCCATGCCTTCTAATAATTTTGACCCTTGGTGTGTCTCCCCCCTCCAATGGTCAATTGACATCCTTATGTTTAGTGACAGGCAAACCCCCCTATTTGCAGAAACACCCACCTTATACTTTTTATGCACACACACTTCCCATTAATTTAAGCTTCTTGTATTGCAGGCTGTAGAAAGTGCTTATTTTATATTGTGTAGCTTGTATGGTTTTCTTTTCAGTTAGTCATTCTGGGCCTTCATCATATGCAGGTCGATACCAATAGAAGAGCGCTCACGAGCAGTGGCATTTGTTTTTGGTGGTTTGAGTGTAGGTAGTGTTGCAGGGTATGTACCTTTAAATTATTGTATCAATGGTGCTTGATTTCCATGGAAATGGGTTAGTTTCGCAGAAGCAACATGAATTCCGTTGTTTGTTTGCAATTTTAATTCCATGGAAATGGATGTCCACTCACTTAAAAGCATGACAAATAGTTGGTTTTCAACACAGTTCCATGGAATAAGCTTCCTTGGCCCCCTCAAAAATACACTTCCGCGGAACTGGTGGAAATGAACCTATTTCCGCGGAACACATTTATTTGCAATCAAACACAACCTTATATTTGTCTCTGTGGTCAGTTCAGTTTCGTGATACCTATCTCTTGTATATGATTTTCCAAAACATGATGAGAATATGATAACCATGAACCATGCCGAATGTATATCTTTCTGTACTATTATCTTTTTCTTTTTCGAGAAATGATGATGATTATTTCCAAAAAGTAATGCACTTTATCATTTGTGTTCCTTAAACAAAAAATAAAAAATAAAAGAAAAGACAAGAAAGAATAGCCTATTTACCTATTCCCTAATGATGACAATTTGGCTAATCCTCACGATTATTCAGCTTCTATCCCACCTAGTATCAGGCATGCAATTCTCCTCAATATCCTTCTGATCAAAAAAAAAAAAAAAAATCTCCTCAATATCCTAGTGCCTATGAATTGATTCAAAAATAAAATTAGCCTTTAGGTCTTGCTGGATGGATTTTCTTGTACTTCATTTTGATCTGGTCTGCTCCATAGCAAGTGCATAATCCAATTAGCTTTTATCGGATACATTGTTTCCTTGCTAACCGTAAAGCTAAGATTATGATTGTGGTTTAAATAAGATTTTCTATTTTATTGCTTATTCTTAAATAAAAATTTTGCAGGCTTCTCTTGGCTCCTCCCCTTATCCAAACTTATGGCTGGGAATCTGTCTTTTACCTATTTGGATTTTTTGGAATAATTTGGTAAGTATACTATGTGATTCATAAATCATAACCTATCTGCTGTTCAAGTATATGTTGAAATATGTGAATTGCCTTGTTGGAAATATTATCATTAACTAAATCATGGGTCACACGGAATTGCAAAACAGAAAACCTGAATTTTCAGTCATTTTGCTTCTAAATATCAGTAGCTTAAGAGTTTGAATTGGTTTATCTGAGAAGTGCTAGAAATTTTCAAATTCATGAAGGTGCTTCGGCTTTCAGTTTATTGAAGGACAATCAACATTTGGTTCTGAATACATATCAAGTAAGTAGCTGTTGCATTGTGTTGTTTGTTCATTGTCATCATTATTTTGTTGAGAAATAAAGCTACTTGCATTATTGTCAATCTAGTGAACTTCTTTGTCAATAAAACTAGTTCAGGGCCAATTTGTACTACTTGCGGTACATAAAGCATTCAGTTTTGCGGGTGATAATGTGGAAGCTTAAATTTTTTAGTGATTTAAATAATTAATCAAAGAGGAGATTAATTAAGAAGATCGAAATGAAAGATATAAAGATTTGGAGGTGAGTGTTCTATCAACCAAGGTTGATCCTCTCCTTTATTATTTATAGTGCTGTAACTTACACTTGTAGACTTGACAAACATAGAAAATATGCTAAAAGCTCCCGATCAAGCTCGGGCTCCCATTTTGAATCGCTAATGTAGTATATGAACATTACTGTTCAAAAGAGAAAAAAAGGCTGAGTTTTACATTATAAAAACTACAAATGTTTGATTTTGAACTCAACTGCCTGCAAGTTGTTCTTGACTCAAGATCCATTAATGGAGTAATTGTTATTCCCTTTACAACCCCTAAATGTAAGCAAGCACAGAAAAGATGGGGATTATAACGCTTTTAAACAATTCTTATCTTTTTCTTTTTTTGGTCTTAAATTACAAAACTTGCTGAGACATATAAGCTTATTTGACGAGTTAAAAGTTGACAATCTGTGAATAATACTTGTATGAGATTACATGACAATATGCATCTAGAACTGACCTGATTTAGCTGTTTAATTTATACTCATTTAAGAAAAAAAAGTTGTTTAATTTATACTTCCACGTTTGTTTCTTGATCCAATCCCACCTGATAATTAATTAGAATCCTAACTTATTATGTTTGACAGGAAGGCCCCAGAGTATTGCTAGTGTCCCTGTGACATCTATCTCTAGCACAAAATCATGGAGTAGTTCATTGAAAGAGTTGAATGGCTCACTAAAGGTACAGTTCTATTTGTTGGGTACAACAGTTTGCTTTGACAACGATCTACAGATCATGATACGTCAGAATTCAATTTGCCCAGATTTCTAAAAGGTCCTAAATATTAACGACCACTTTAAAAACTCGAACTGTAAGAGAGAGGAGTATCAATATTCATACAAGGACCTAAAGGTCTAACAAGGAGTCGGAACCACATCCAACAACACGAACCATATCTATTTGACTCACTATTGACATTGTTTGACCACACCTGGTAATTAGGGCTTTTTCTGCACATCATCTTCTAGCTTAGGCGTGTTTCTCTGACTGGCTTATTATTTGTATAGGATGTACCATGGAAGTCATTTTTCCAAAGCCGAGCAGTATGGGCAATGATATATGCTCATTTTTGTGGAAGTTGGGGCCATTATACTTGTTTATCTTGGCTCCCGACTTATTTTAGGTATGTTTTTTTATCAGCTATTTTTCTGATCAATGGAAACTGATTTTAACTCTTCCATTGAGCTCTTTCACCTCCTTTTTTTGTAATCCAAACTGAATTGAACTCTTTTCATGAGTCATGAGTGCATCTTTTTGCTCAATATTATTCGATACATTAGTTATGAATCTTTTGAAATGTTGTATTTATGGTGTATTCTATAGAAAGAAAGATAGTGAGTTATACAGAAGACTTAACTAGCTCAGTAGCTCTACAGTGGCTAAGGTGTAATGAGTCCGCAAGTAAGTCTAGTGAGAAAAAGGACATACTCCTAGGCCTCCCCCTCAAGCTGGACTGCTGGAGAGTAAATATCGTGCAACTCTTATCTTGGAATGACTCTTGAAGAGATTTTTGCTAAATAGATTACCTACTGACTATTTGACTTCACATACAAAGGAGACATATCTCCACATATAGAATTCTCTTGTACAAAATAATCCTCGTCACTATTTTTCGTCTTCCATCAAAATTGGATGCAAGCTATATAGGTTGCTGCTTAATTCACACAATATAGTTCCATAGAAGTGGTGACATCAAGACCCCAACTTCTGAAGAAGAGGATGCTTCATCCACGTGAACTCCCATATAATATGAGCTGTAATTCCGTTATCCAACACATGGAATAATGTGTATGTACATGTTAACTTATCAACTTTGTGGGGTTAGTGTTTAACACATCATACCCATAGTTAGTCATTTTCCTATAATGTTAATGGACATGGAATAACATGTCCATGTTCCTGTTACATTGCTTTTCAGCTTCTCATTTCCTTTTCTATTGAACTGGTACTTAATCTTTTTTCAAATGTTATTTCTTATTTGAAATAGGGAAACCTGAAGTCATCTTGCATGACAACACAAAAGTTTTGTAATTAACGTAATATTATTTCGAAGTCCGTTATGAGTGATTAGGAAATATAATATTTAACGTTCTATTTTCTTTATAGCCTTTCTTATTAGTTTTCTTTCTTTTTTTATTAGTTCTGTTTTCATTCTTTTTCACTAATAGTGTATTTGCCATTTTGTCCCTGTATCTTTCACTATGTTTTTCGTATAAATGAAATCAGAAGGAAATTAATGGTTCAATTTACATTCCATGCAGCGAGGAGCTGGACCTGAATTTGACGGAAGCTGCATGGGTAAGCCTTAGATAGAGCGTTCTCTTCTAGAGGATTAGGCATTTTTCTTTTGGAGCAAAGAGTGAAGAAATGACTTTGTTGCCCTTAGAAAAGAATGTGGTGAAGCAGAATACTGTCTTGAATCTATAGATGGAATGGGAAATGATATGCCTAGCAATTGCTGAAGTCCCAATGTCAGCATGTGCTGTGCAGGCCGTTGGATTTAAGTGCACAAATCTCCAAACTTCGAGATTTAGAATCTTGAGATTTGTGTGCTTATATCCAAGGGCCTGCACAATACGTGCTTTTGCCCCAATGTCAGCATGTGGGCACATCTGAACTCTAGATGGAAAACTCATAATTGAGGAATAATGAAATCTATGACGAGCTATAGAAATATGTTGTATATCTTCATATATATGTGGACATTGTTGCCAAACTTGAAATTGTATACATGAGTTATCTTCAGGGTTTGAGAAGAACCAGCTACAAAGAAAGCGTTTTTCGAAATTGTTTATATATCTTCCGTTATGCAATTAACAATACATCAACATGAGCACTTTATGAAACCCTTTTTATTTGCATCAATTTTTGAGATTTATATTGCATGTTTTATGCAATTGATTATGAACGCTTTATGAAAACCCCTTTCTTTTCATAAACTTTTGAGTTTTGTATTGCAGGTTTCTGTCCTTCCTCCATTGGCTTCAATTCTAGTTACTAGCATTGCATCACAAGTTGCTGACAGCTTAATCTCTAGTGGAGTTGAAACCACAACGGTATGCAGAAGAGTTAACAATGTTCTTACATTTGTTTTCAACTTGCAAATTACAAGACCAATAATCCAATATTATGTTCTCACTTCTCATCAATTTATGAGTCATGGTTCTTATGATAAAATCCTGGCTGTATATTTTAGTATTTTCACTTGATCTAGTTTTTCAATAGACATGATAGTTTTACTTTTTTTTTTGTTTATTAGTGTATGAAGAATTGAATTATGGTTAAGAATGTGATCTAGGGAGGGGAGTTAGAATATAATGGACCATTGGAATAATTCACTCAATAGTTTTACTTTTTTACATGGAACATTGTAGCATCTTGCTTAAAATCCCTAACCAAGATTTCAGTTGAAATATTAGTGATTTTGTGAAATATATTGGTTCTTTTGGAAATGAAAGTATTTCAGGAAATAATGGAAATTTAATACTAATCATGACTAATAGCAAAAACATTTATTTCACACTTGCACCTCTAAATTTCACCATAATAAATGATCATGGAAATATTTCCAACATCGCTGCTTCTTAAAGGAGGTAAATTTTGTTTTTTTTACTTTGCCTAATCATAGCTTTTGATTGAATATGCCATGACTTGCCTAGTCAGAGAGTCTTTGATAACTATATCCATATTCCCTCATCATGATATCTGGTCTTCTTTTGATATGAGTTCTTACTCAATTTCTGATTACCTCCTGTATTTACATGTAGGTGCGGAAAATTTGCCAAACAATCGCCTTTTTGTCTCCTGCAGCTTGCATGACTCTTTCCTCTTTCGATCTAGGATTGCCACCTTGGGAAGTTGTGGCTATTCTCACTGGTGGCCTAGCTCTATCAAGCTTTGCTTTATCAGGTATGGACTGCTTCAAGCTTGGTTGATACTTCCATAATTTAAGAAAGATAGTCAAGGTTGTATACTTAAAATATTATTCCATCAATTAAAGACTTTCATCATGTATTCATGTCCATATTTTGTGAATGTGTTGAAAGAGGTTTGAGGCTTAGTCCTTCAGGTGAGCTCATGACAAGCCATCCCCCAAGTGCATTTAGCCTTATTAAAATGCATAAAAGCACACAAAGCATACATCTCAGCAATGAGGCTTTGAGAAAGGCATATGCGTCTCGTCTCCAACAAGTTTTCTAAGGCCTCTTACCAAAACTCTGCACCATAGTACAGGGCAATAAGGTAATGAGGGCACCTTATCACTCTCTGTAGTGTCTTGTATGAACACCTCGTAACATAAGTTCTACACGTCCTTAAGTCATAACCTGTCACATTGTATCATGTCCGCCATTACAGGGAAATACTGCAATTCTGTTCTTCAATGTAACAAAACAATGGGGAGGGTGTGGTACGCATGTGTCCTACTTCTCTTCTTTTACTTTTCCTTTTTCTTTCTTCTCTTCTTCTGTTTTCCTTTTTCCTCCATTGTTATTTGTTTTCTATCTTTTTTTCGGACTTGGTATCAGAACCAACTGGCTTCTAGGGTTTGTTGGCCGCCTATCTCAATTGTGAAGGAGAACTAAGTTTTATTTGGAGTGTAAACTGTACAACTGATGTAAACAGTTGTAGGGTCAGATTTGTGTACCCACACCCCAATCCCCCCACACCCCAATCCCCCTTTAACTATCTACATTAAATAACCTCAACAAAAAACATCCCTTTCCTGAATGGATCAATATCTATTTTTCATAGTTACTGTTCTCAGTAAGTTCATGTGTATATTTTATTTTTAGTCTTCAATTTAAACGGTATGCTATTGAGGCTTAAACCTTGAGCTAGGGACCTTTGAAATGCCTCATCCCTGCCCTGACATTTAAAAATGACACTTTGTGTTGCTGCAGGACTTTATTGCACCCATCAGGACATTTCTCCAGAGTACGCAAGTATACTTTTGGTACGTCAATTTACAAAATTCTAACCCTCTATATTAGGGGTACCTGTGAGTCAGATTGAAAGGTTTGATTGTAGTCATAAATAATTGATCACTTGATCCTCACCCTTCACTGCATTATCTTTTCACTCACCTATGACAAAGAACACAAAAGGGTATTTTTTCTTCTATCTTTTTTTAACAGGGATAAGTTTTTTTTTTTTTTATTTACATGGGACTGTAAAATATTAGGCACCGCAAAATAAGACCAAACCCCAAAGGGGGACTTCGTTGGAAGCACTTCAGATGCTGACTTCAGCTGCTGATCATAAAGCTCCTAGAGAGTCATATAGAAGTTCACTTTACAAGGGTTTGTCCATGGAACAGAACAGCATATTCCATTCTCTTCCAAAAGTTTACAGGGCAAATGCCTTGAGGAAACACTACACTTCGTCAACCAATTCTTTGATCAAGCAATCAGTGGTAGCCTTGTGGTTGCCCATAGCCCAAAATCATTTTAGATGATTCAACCACTAAGATTTTGCAATGACTAAACAATCTAATATTTATCCAACCTGTAACCGAGAAATCACGATATGCTGATTAGTGAACCATCCAATGTACTGAATTATCCCCTAAGATTAACATATGATTTTAAGCATCCACTTCATAGCTATTTAAGTTAGGGGCAAGTCGAGATTATGATCTATCCATGAGGGGGAGGTATTCTTCTCGTAGCGTGTTTAAAATTTCGTGGTTTTTGTCCAACCATGCTTACAGAATTTGCACACAAGATTATTGAAGCCTGCAACTTCATTTGTGAGTTCAATTGGTGCTAATTGCTAAGTGCTAACTTTTCTAATTGGTGGTAACTTTTCTGTACAGGGTATTACAAACACTGTTGGGGCAGTGCCTGGAATTGTTGGTGTTGCATTGACAGGCTATCTTCTTGATTCAACCCATTCATGGAGTGTAAGTTTTCACTTGCATTTACTGTTTTAGTTCATCATCTGCCTACTTGTTATTCTACTGGTTCTCAAAATTTATTGTTGATCATATTATTTACTTTCCATCGTGTAGTTGTCATTATTTGCTCCATCGATCTTCTTCTACTTGACGGGCACAGCTGTGTGGTTGAAATTTGCAAGCAGTAAGCCTCAAAACTTTTCCAAAAGAGGTTGACCTTATCTTAATAGCATAGAAATCAGAGTCTTCATTCTTTGAAATTGATTATATGATTGGCAAAGCTGGTTGTGAGTGTTCTGTTGTATATCTACTTATTCGAATTCGAGTTGTATATAAAGTGCATATCCACATGTAAATTCTATAGAGAAGTGATCAGAGCTGTGGAGGTTTGTAGGACAGAACCTTATATTGTTTCTGCTAACGATTATTCGGCAAAACTAAATGAAAGAGAAAGGAAAACACAGTACGTGATTCGGCAGAGCCCCACAGCCATGGGTTAGATTAATCACAGATTTCACTGTCTGAAGGAGACTAACGAATTCGGATAGCCGTTGAAAGGATAATTACACAAATTCCCCTAGACAATTCCTTAAATTTCGTTGTAGCTGAATAACCAGAACATTCCTGCACCACCTTACTAGAGCAAGACTTGTAGAAAGAGAACTTTTACTTGCATCCCTTTTTTTTTTCAACACCGCACTTATTCTTACTTTCTGTTTACACTCTATATGTGGGCTTACATGGAGAAGGCTGTTTTTTTGTAAGGACGGTCTTTGCATCATGAAGTCACAAAAAAAACATATTATTCTAAAACTTTTAACCCTCATCAAAAGTTTGTTGAAAATTAACTGTAAAATGAATAATCTGATTATACTTAAATTTCGATCAATTTTTTATGGGGTTAAAAGTTTTAAACTGATGTGATTTTTTGTGAGGATGATTGTACAAGGTAAGGAAGTTATCTTCAACCAAAAAAATAAAGTCCTTGGATTTTCTCTGTGAGCCTCAGGCAGGGTATAAACAGTGTAAAAGTAAGTAGAGGTGTTAAAACAAACAAGGTAAAGTGCAAGTAAAATGTCACCTGTAGAAGACAAGACATCCAGCAGAAAACCTTAGAAACTTAGAATTAATTTTAACAGGTTGCCATTTCTTCTTTCTTTCAAGGAAATCAAGGGTTTTTTTTTGGTTGGGAAATGGGAAGATGATCAGGACAGTTTACCAATAACATGGTGGTTCAGGTGATGCATGTGAAGAAGAGATGGGCCTTCCATTTGGTGACCCACCAGGAAGGAAACAGCTTAGCTACCTAAAAAGATTACTTTTAGATGATTTTGCAGGTGAGGTATCAAAACTAACGTGCAAACCAAGGCATCAAATTGCCCTCTGTAGATAGAATGGTTTTTGCCATAATTGCAAAAGGTTGGACCCATATCTGTTTTACTCTTTTAAGTGTTTGAGTTTGTTCACTCACTCTTAACGTTGGTGATGAAACCCACAACTTTGATTAGTTGATCATCTGTTCAATTTTTTATTTTATTTTCTTAAAATGCACAATACAAAAGAACCAACAAAAGTTATAGGTTTTGTTCACCATGTTAAGAGTGGGTGAACAAAATTGGACTTATACTATTATATAAAAGAAAGTAGTCAAATTGGTTGTTTTGATGATGACATCAGTTAATTTTTATTTTTTATCTTGAAAAACACAACTCCAAAAACATTATGGGTTTTGTTCACCCACCTTAAGTGTGGACCAACAAAGTTGAACACAATACTATAATATAAAAGAAAGCAGTTGCTACAATTTTGAGTTGATAATTGGTAGGATTAGAAATTTCAAACTAGCCTGGTCTTTGAGAGTTGCAAGTTTTCACTTGAAATTGTATAACAAAAAAGAACAGGACAAAGATTGCAAGTTCTCAATTTAAATTTATCATAGAGAAGAACTTGACAAGGATTACAAGTTCAATTATAATGTATAATAAAGTAGACCTTCACAAAAATTGCAAGTTCTAGAATAAAATGTACAAAAACCCACATAACTTGTCAAAGATTTCGAAATAGTTGGTGAATTTTTGGACCTTGCTATTTACATCCTATACTAGATTAACAGAACCAATATTTTTTAGGTTACTTATTTTAATTTTAATTTTTTTTAAAAAAATTTCGATGAATTTTTTTATGGATGCCCGGGTTATAATGGAATAAAAAAAAAATTTCCTGAACTTTGCGGTTCCTTAACTTATTCACTAGGGTTATGAAATTTAGATGGGTGTGGATATTTCTGTGCAAAATTTTACAAAATACCTTGTCGGTTTTGGAAATGTAACAAGCTATTTATTTTTATTGTGTTATCTGATCTTTGGAACCGACATGCCATTTTGCAAAATGTTGGGCTTATATATCAGGTCCCAATTAAGATATTAGATACTCTCCTGAATTTGCATTGGATCCTTTTAATGATTGGAATTCTCCACACCTTCATTTTATTTACTTGGCAGAAAAAATTTTAAGCAACAAATGTTTCCTTTGAAAAAAATTTACACTATATTCCATTTCTTATTGATTAAAATCACCAAACAATTTTAGTTCCATTTGATCCATCCTACCTACAAGCAGGAAGATCAATCATTGGAATGTGAGCAAATACAATTGAGTATGGAGCAACATTTATCGGCTCCGTTGAGTTTACGAATATCGGTTCTAAGGGAGGAATTTCCCCAGAAGAATTTACTGCCAAAATCTTTCCATTTAGCAGCATTGTTTGGCCGTGTAAGTCTCCATCCTTAGCTGTTAGATGATACTCTTCTCTTATGATTTCAGCAGTTTTTGAATATTGAATCCTTGATCCTGAGGACCCATGTTGAGATTTCAGAGTCTGAGTCCTTTTAGAGGCAGTTGTTTTAGTTGTAATACGAACCTCTGCCGTTGTGTTACCGTCAAGATTGATCAACAGCAATGTGATTCCTTGCTGTAAAAATTGTGGATAGAACTGTTAGGAAATAGGGATCAAAGGATAGTCCCACATAGGAGGACCTTTGTTTCTCTCTCCTACCACCGAGGCCTTTTGAGATAAAGCTTCAGACCCAAACCCAACAGATAGAACTTGTGAGAGAAGAGAACTTTAGAATGCAAATGTATCCATGTTTGAGTCTAACTTACAGATTGTTTCGAACAGTGCGAGTAAGCTCGGACTTTCTTTGTTCCTGAGAAGTTTGTCCGTAAGACAGTTGTTCCCATTAATCGATGCCAAAGAAGAGCACTGCAGATCATGAAACCAGAATATATCAACTAAGATAGTTTTACATGTAGTTACTTGAGTTTAACTATCAATTGATAACTGTCTTAACAGTTTAAAAATAACCTGTAGTAATCAGGATTTGGTATAAAAGTTGTAGTGTTAAGGAGGCCATAATTCCCGCCAATTAACGTTTGTCTGCAGTACGTTTTAGCGTCGTAACTCGCTGCCATGCCGAGCTGATCCAAGTACCTGCATGGTTAGTCAGAAATAAAATCAGTCACTGCTCACTAACTAAGAACTCTAAGAATCTGAGAGTAAATCAGAACTACTTTACCAGAAACTAAACACAAATGCATTGGTGACCAGATTATGGCCACTGTTATAAGCTCCTCCTGCTTCACCAACCCAAGCAGTTGCTGAAGTTGCAGAGCTATTCAGAATGCTCTTGAGGCTGCTGAAGGTATTGGCTTCACCATCAAGATAATGTGGATCAAGAATCTTTTCAACCAGGTGCTGATCGACACCTATTTTCCAAAACAAAGAACACTTCCAAATTACACCAAAGTTGATGAGACTTGACTTCATTTCCAAATTTCCTTTAATCATTAAACGCGGCGGCATACCTGGACCGAGATTATATATGTGGTGGGTGACTACATTCATTGAATTCGGTGTTTTATCAATGAGTTCTTTGTACCAGTTTGCGTCAAAGAATCCTCCCGGTGCTATTACTAGTGGCTTAACTTTGGAATCTTTGTAGATATCTTGCACAATGTAGTTGAGCGCAATCACATCAGAAGCGTATTGTGCTGCTGTGATCCTTGTTCCAACTCCACTCCCGCTCAATTCATTCCCTGACAGGAAAATATTCTAATAAAGATTTGGATGAAAAGTTAACCCAATCTTGTTTCGAGCATTGAGATGGAGAAAGAGTCTTTTTAACTTTGATAAGTTGGCAAGAGGGGTTTGATAAGTATTGAAACATACAGATAAAACCAATACAAACTGAAATGATCTCGTTCTGATAATTCTTGAAACTGAAATGAAACATTCGAAATTTTGAACCATTGGAAGATTGGAAGGTATTGCCAACTATGGGTAGGAGGTGTGGTCTCTGGGATGGAATTGGAACTTGTTTTGGTGGCATTGATAGAAAAACTATGTCTAGTGTGTGTTTTTATCAACTGTCACGGCATCATTTTTAGAGAATTTTGAGTTGTGTTCAAAAATTCATGTTGAAAGAGTAGGAAAAAAAAAATCGTACCGAGCTCCCAACCATGGATCGTATAGTTCTTGTTGACTGTGTAACGAATAAGAGAGGCAGCATTTTTGAAATCCCAAGGTCCTACTGCAGAATGATCGGGCATAATAGTCCTTCCATTGAGTGCATTCAATCCAAAAATTATCACAGCCCTGAACAGAGATAACTAATGAGATAAGAAAGGAAATGGTACTTCTACAGCAAAAAGCATTTGAATCTGTAGCTCAAATGGTTAACATTTTCTAGTCTAAAAACCAGTTAATTCATAGAGGCAATAAGCAATTCAAGTTTGTAAGTGGAAAGAATAGGTAGTGAAAAATAAATGGTTTTACCCTGATTTTTCGAAGAAATTGTTTAGTTCATCCCTGTTGGGGTTATGCCCTAAAAACAACAAGTTTGACATCTATGGTTACTTGATTTATCATTAATTTAATTTATCATATTTAACATGCATGGTGAGATTAATAATTTCGATGAATTATTCATGTACAAGTGTTGTATGTGAGGAGAGATATGATTCATTAGTAAATACTTTGTTCATGGTCTAAATAAACTACACGTTATTTGGAAGACTATAATATACTGAAGTCGATCACGTAAGTGATGTGATGTATCTCCATCACAGAAGTAGAGACTTCTAGACTTGTATATTGATGTATTTGGAATACATTGAACTAGATCGTCGAAAAATACTTTATATTTCATATCAGCTCATTTAAAGTATTTTTACACTACTTTGGATAAAAGTCCTTAATTCTGAGAATATATATATACCCTGCATGTGGGTCACAGTTGTTTTGTTTTGCAAACAGTGAGGTCAATCGACGAAAAACGTGATCCAATATTCTGAGCAAAATGGATGACTGTAATCTCATAGTAGGATTATAATATTCAACATGAAATCCACTTCAAAGATATTCACTTAAATCAATGCATGGAATATTATTCTAAACTGGCCAGTGATCTTCTAAAATGTTTAGAAGATTATTAGAATAAATATTAATGTCAATGCATTTGATGGTTAAGGGTAAATAAGTAATTACCCCATAGTGCTGACTTGTAAATGTTACTAAGCTAAGGGGTTTTTACGAATATCAGAAACTGTGGAGGGACTGTTTATAAATTAAGTAGTGGGAGGGTTTTATATTAATTCCACTAAACCTAGAGGGTTCAATTACAAGTCCTTGGTGGACCAACTTGTAATTATTATTTTAGTTCCTAATTTTATAAGAGTTATAAAGGGATTAGGAAACTAAATTAATTAGCTAGTTTTAGTGGGACCCAAATTAGATCTAATTAGGAATTGGAAATTAGGGTTAGGATGGCCTCCCTTATATATATAAGGGAGGGGCGATTTTTAGAGGACCACCCCTCTAAAAATCGTGGCTCCCCTCCTCTCCCTCTCCATCTATTCTAATTACTTCTAAAATCCTTAAAAACCCTAGCCTCCATTAATTCTGTAACTAGGGTTTGGTTTTGAGGAAGAAGGAAAGACTGATTTGAAGATCCGCTCCGTTGGATTGAAGCAGGAAGAGGAGAAGTTCAACATAGTGTCTCCTTCAATCACGCTTCAAAGGTAACAATCATCCAACCTTCTTAAGATTCCTAACAGCGATTAAGTATTAAAAAGGGATTCAAGGAAACAGTTTTAAACTAATTTTAATTCCGCTGCCTGTTTAAATTTTAAAAACCTAGAATCCCTAACAATCCCATCTATACATGGGTAAGCACCCTTGAGTGAACCCGAACAGTTCGGAATCCGAGCTGTCCTTAACAAATTGTTTACAGGGTTGTCGAGGATAGCCGACGTCATATATAACTTTATCTTGCAAAGAACCTCCCAACCTAAGCTTTAATGGTGAAAAAGCTGCAAAAAATCAAGTTTATAAGTTGATTAATATGATCTTAGGTTTTCACAGAAGATGAAAAATAAAGTTATTTGTATAATTAATGGACAATCCTGCAATATCAATTAAACTAGTTGAAGAAACCCATACCTTTGATGGCATTTAACAAAATTTTGTTGTTAAGGTCCTACAAAAAGCAAAATAGGACAAAATTTCAGAATTTCTGCAACAAAGTAATTGTACTTCATATTACCTGAAACCATTAATTTCTAGACTGCAAATCGCATTTCTCAGGAGAATAAAAAAATCTGCATCTTTCAGACTGCAAATTGACAAAAACTAAATAAGCAGAAGAAACATTAAAGAAAACACAAACCCAGATCAAAATGAAGTTCTTCTAAACCACTTTCAAGTTTCAAACACCCAAACTTTAAACTTATGTTCTTCATGTGTAAGAACCAATCCAAACAACATTTTATACCAAAAACCAAAACTAAAATCAATAACAAAAGTACATAAAAAAAAACTTACCAGATTGAGCAGAGAAGCAAGACCCCAGCTACAAGTTCCATAATCACATTTCTCAGGAGGCCACCAATCCAAAGTAGCACAAATGAAATCTTCATCTGTACTTCCAATGGCAACCCTTCCATCAATATAAACAGTTCCTTCAACATTTTCTCCTCCTTCAACATTCTCTACAGCTATTGCACTGCAAATGAAGAAAGAAACACAAAAACACAACCAAAGAAATCCATTCAGAGAACCCATCTTGAGATTCAAGCAAACTTATTGGTAGGATCTCAGCTTTTCTTAATGGGTCATGAAGAACCAATGAAAATCCAATAATAGGTGAGTTAAATACAGAGATGCCCATTTGAGCGAAAGACTGAAGAGTACATTAAATAAGGAAAGAAACAAAGATAGAGAGGTGGGTTTTAACTTTTTAAGTCACCAGATAGATAATAACTTGTTTGATTTCTTTTTACAGTTTTCAACAATTTTAAATTAGTTCCAAAAACTTCCATGAAAATTATTAGAGGAACAAGATCGTGATCTACAATTAGATGGACAAGAGTGAGATCCAACGGTTAGATGAACCGAAATGGAGACTAAGATCAATATCAAGAGAAGATTCGGAAGATCAAGAGAAGATTCTTAGTACCGTGATCATCAAGATTATACTAATAAATTGATCTTGTTCTTCTAATACAAATATTGGAAATTTGTTTCTAAAGGATAACTTTTTAAAGCATATTTGTCAGCTAAGGTTAACATGTGCCTTGACCACGATCCATAACATCGTGCATTTTGGTCGTTTAAAATTTGCCTGAGTATATTTTAATTTGAAATGTCATCATTTCTTCGGAACTCTTTCGCGTAGGGGAACTCTTGCGCGAGTACCCTTAAATCCTTAGCACAACCTCAAACTACAGGCTAAGTTTTGGGTTATGATGTACAAAAGCTTCCACTGGCCTTAGATTTTAGTTGGGTTTGGGGTACAAGGGTCTTACTTTTCCATTATGAGGTTTAGATAATTTGGTGTGGCCGTGCACCTACTAAAAGGTCCTAAATTCCTAAACCACTAAGTCAAATCCACAAGTTTATATAAATTTGCTCCTCTAGAGAGCAGCAAAATTTCCTCCTCCACCCGTCCAAATATGCCACCTAATTAATTATGAAGTATGGCCCACAATCTCTCAAATACTCAACATAAATTTGATAATTTTTCAGCCTTTGGATTCGGGTTGTAGACCCATGTGGCCCACGACTAGGCCTAGACCAATAAGACCATATTAGGTGTAGAACTTGAATTGAGCATTTGGTGAAATTAGTAGACAAACACATGAAATAAAAAAAAAATTACGTGAATTACATATATGCACGCATAACACCTATTAATTATGAGGAGGAATATTACAATATACCTTATTGCAACCCTATTGCAACATACTTTTTATGGAGCCCATATTAAAATGGTTCAAGGGCTAATTTTTTTGTGAGGATGTTCTCCTCATCATGTAGATCATCATATTCGAAAATCAGCCCCTTCTAAAAGTTCTAACACCTTCAAATCAGCCTATGAAAAATTAGTAAATTTTAAAGATTTTTTTAGACCGTTGATTTTTTTTAATTTCCGATAAATTTTTTATGAGGCTAGAACTTTTAGTAAGTGGTTGATTTTTGAATATGATGATCTACATGATGAGGAGAATATCTCTACAAAAAATTAGCCATCAAACCATCTTCATGTGGGCTCTATAAAAAAATATGTTGCAATAGTGTCGCAATAAGGTATGTTGCAATATCCCTCCTCTACGCAAAATACTTTTGTTTTTCACTACTAAAACTAACGGTAGTAATAGGTAAAGTGCAAACCTTTAATATTTGAACTTCAAACCTATTAAGTGGTAGTAATTAAGTTGTTTCCAACCACTTAATGGGTTGAAGGTCACTATATCTTCATATATATATATATATATGATGGGCAATGTTACCCTGCACTCCTACAGACTACTGGAATTTACTTGATGTTTTATAAAATGCTAGTAGGGACACCTGAATGTTGAACTTTTAACAAAAACTGAATGCTGTATTTTATGTAGCAATCACTGCAAATATTAGTTTATCCCATAATGGCAATAACTGTTAAGATGGATTTATTAGCGGGTTTAAGATTGAAAAAATTAACCCGTTTAAAAAATGAATCAGAATTAGAGTTGAGCCTTCCTAATCTGTCTGTTTTAACAAGGTTAACCTTAATTTTGACCCTAACTAAATCTAACACAATACATTCAAAACAAAATCTTAAATATTTTTCTGTTTTTCAAGAAGATTGTACTTTGAAACTGCTCTACTGAGCACCCCATCGAAGTGGATATTGGCAAGCAGGCCTAAGTATGAATTTCCCACGTCTAATGGCTGGGTATTACAAATATTCACTTGTTTTGCAAGTAGGCCTAAGTATCTCTAAATGCAAAGCAAAGAATTAGCAATGACCAACTATTTGTAACATGAAGATTCCTGACATGTATGCCATTTTTGACAATATATAATCTATTGATTTTTATTTAATTTTTTTATATTGAAGAGGCAGTTTATCTTTTTATAAAATTGGGATTTACCCATTTATCAAAAAAAAAAATTTATCTTTTGGGGGAACGACGGTTTAGTCCCTTTTGATAGGGAATAATACTGTTCAGTCCCAGCAATAACATTTATGACACTTTAGTCCAAAAAACACGGAAACCACACGCGCGCTTTTAAGAGGACTAAAATACCCTCGCGGTTAATAGACTGCGTCTAGAAACAGTATAAAAGCTTTAACACTTACTCACAGTCAAAAAAACCCTAACAAAACGCATTTTGCAAGAGTCTTCTTCTCCAGCGAACCAGTCGCCGGAAACGACGCAAAACGCGATTTTCGAACAGATCTGAAGAAGTTCTTCACTACAAAACACAAAATCATCCTTGAATCTGTAAGTTCGAAGAACCTCTTACTTTAACGAACAGAGAAGAAGAATCTCGTTTTGCATCAT
>MVGT01000227.1:56795-86532 GCA_002174775.1 Macleaya cordata | reverse complement strand
AACAAGATGAAACGAAACTAATCGAATCCAATCTCTTCCAAAATCACAGTCCAACCAGAAAAAATAGAACGAGAGAAAAGAAGAAGAAGAAAAAAAGAAGATTTTAACATGTTTGAGCGCGAAAAAATTGAAGAGGAAGAAAGGAAGTATTTAAACAAGGAAAGAAGGGTAAAATTGGAAATAAGAAGAAAGAAAAACGCACACGAATTAAAAAAAACGATTAAAACATAATTAATTAATTAAAAAAGGATTAAACAGTAAAAAAGAAGTTACCAAAAGATGTTTTAGAAAAAAAAAAGATAGCTGGGACCAAACTGTAGTAACACATGGAAAAAAGGACTATTTAGTCGTTTTCTCTTATCTTTTTATAAAATTAGTACCTCAATGTTAATGGGAATTAAATTCGGGTCGAAGCTGTTAATAATAGCTGATTCTACTAATTATATTAGGTTGCATATGCAACATAATCTATTACGTATGGACATTTATGTTAAACACAAATACCATAAAAAGTAAACTTCGAGTATATCCATTTATCATATGCCTGTATTAAAACAATTAATGGTGTGAAACTGAGTAATTTGGCATTTTTTATTAGCTATGTAACAATGATACTGCTGCGGGTGTGGGTACCCGCCACGGAGACTTAAAAACACCAAATACGGGGACACCGTCATATACATACATATTATTCATGTGTCAGTTATTATATATTTTATTTTTAGTTATAATTTTACTTTTAGAATCAACATTGTTATATAATACACAAAAGACATTAGCATAAAATACGTTCTAACACGATACTCTCCTAAATTTGCATTGGATCCTATTAGGACAAGTCCTATGGAGACCTCAAACCTCTATATTCTAGAGGTTTAGTTACTAGGTCAAGTACTACGATGCATGATATACCTCAAAAATTTTACCTCAGCTCCCAATGTAGTGATGAAATTGGGGGAAAGAGGGTTTGACGAAATTGAGATGGGCGACAGAAAATGGCCTGGGTGATAGAGTTTGACACCCAGGACATGAAAGCATTTAAACATGTAAAGAGTTTGAGAAAAAAGAGGGAGAGAAAATGAGAAAAAAAAAAGGGATTTTTTGACTTTAGTCCCTCTTCGATGTTTCAATTAGGAGTTAGTCCCTTTTTATACAGAAATTGGACGTTGATCCCTTTTCTGTTAAGAATCTGTTAAGTGGTGCTCATGTGTCAAGCACGTGTAGCATTTTGGCATTATTATCCCTCACGTATAAAACACGTGAATCACTTATGTGGGTACCTATAATTTGACCCAAAATATCCCTGCATGATCCAACAGCTAGGGTATTGCAATACGTGAATCACTTATGTTATTTTCTATGTAATTTTTTTCCAAAAATCCTGTTGGATCCAAAACCCTGTTCTTGCATGCCTTACATTTTTGTGGTTTTTCAAAAAACCTTTTGTTTTTTCTTGTTTAATCTGCTCCCCTCTTTTTTTTTGCTAATTCCGTTATTGGTTACGTTTGGATCTTGATTTAAAGGGGTGGTAAGAAATAAGTACGAGAAAAATACCCTAATGCCTTATTTCTTGTATTAGATTTGCAGTAAAACCTGTTTTATGCTTAATCCTAATGATTCTGGTGTTATTACTGAAGCACGGTCTTTGTGGTTGATTATGGAATTGTAGAAGTAAAATTTGAAATAAACTTATGTTAGTTGTGGATTTTCATGTCTATGTTTTTTATGATGATTATATTTCGTTTTATTAAAGTTTCTGATGTAAATCCCCATTATATGATGTGTTAATGTAAATCTCCATTAACAGACATAACTCCCTTCTGTAATTGGTAAAATTTGACATGCATCCCTTTTTTCTTCGTCGACTTCTATTGATGAAACATCTGAACCCTAGTCGACCAGACCTTTCTAATATGAAAATAACTGAAGCAATCTTGCAATGAAACTCCATTGTCACTAATCGGAGCTAGATTCACAACCTCCACCTATTTCCACTAATTTAAGTCGAATAAAAAGAGATGAGAGAACCTTCAATTCGTTTATTAACACTTTTGAGAGAGAGATAGGTGAAAACACTAATTTGAGTAGTTGATGTAAGTGTATATTGTGAGTATTTATCAATAACCAACAAAAACCCTATTTATAAGGGTTGGGGAAGAAGATAGGCAGAGATGACCACTGCGAAGCGGTAAGATTTATAAAAAATTTTGATCGTTCGATTATTAAATGATATTGCAATACCCTAGCCGTTGGATCAGGCAAGGATATTTTGCCCACATAAGTGATTTACGTGTTTTACACGTGAGGGGTAATAATGTCAAAATGCTATACGTACTTGACACATGAGCACCATTTAACAGATTCTTGACAGAAAAGGGATCAACGTCCAATTTCTGTATAAAAAGGGACTAACCCCTAATTGAAACATCGAAGGGGGACTAAAGTCAAAAAATCCCAAAAAAAAAACCTGTTTCAGGAGAGAGAAAAACGTGGGAGGGACAAGGGAGAAGACTTGGGCGCCCTATACAGTTTCTGTAGCCTAATATATTTTCTATCCCCTTTTTTTGGAGGGGGCACGCCCCCTTAGTGCTTGCCCATCCCTAAACCTATTTTTTGAGGTTAGAACAACCTAAGTTTGAGATTTCCATAGGACTTGCCCTTAAATATTGGAATTCTCTACACCTTAATTTCATTTACTTGGCAGAAAAAAAATTTAAGCAACAAATGTTTCCTTTGAAAAAAATTACACTATATTCCATTTCTTATTGATTAGAATCATCAAACAGAACCAATTTTAGTTCCATTTGATGCATCCTACCTACAAGCAGGAAAATTAATCATTGGAATGTGAGCAAATACAATCGAGTATGGAGCAACAGTTATCGGCTCCGTTGTGTTTACGAATATCGGTTCTAAGGGAGGAATTTCCCCTGAAGAACTTATTGCCAAAATCTTTCCATTTAGCAGCATTGTTTGGCTGTGCAAGTCTCCATCCTTAGGTGTTAGATGATACTCTTCTCTTATGGTTTCAGCAGTTTTTGAACATCGAGCTATCTTCGCAATCCTTGATCCTGAGGACCCATGCTGAGATTTCGGAGTCCGAGTCCTTTTAGAGGCAGTTGTTTTAGTTGTAATACGAACTTCTGCCGTGGTGTTGCCGTCAAGATTGATCAAGAGCAATGTGATCCCTTGCTGTAAAAATTGAGGATAGAACTGTTAGGAAATGTGAATTGAAGGGATAGTCCCACATAGGAGGATCTCTCTCCTAGCAACGAGGCCCTTCGAGATTAATCCTCAGACCCAAACCCAACAGAAACTAGTGAGAGATGAGAACTTCAAATTACCAATGCATCCAAGTTTGAGTTCTAACTTACCGATTGTTTCGAGCAGTGTGAGTAAGCTCTGATTTTGTTTGTTCCTGAGAAGTTAGTCTGTAAGACAGTTCTTCCCATTAATCGATGCCAAAGAAGAGCACTGCAGATCATGAAACCAGAATATAGCAACTAAGACAGTTTTATATGTAGTTACTTTAGTTTAACTATCAACTGATAACTATCTTAACAGTTTAAAAATAACCTGTAGTAATCAGGATTTGGTAAAAAAGTTGTAGTGTTAAGAAGGCCATAATTCCCGCCAATCAACGTTTGTCTGCAATACGTTTTAGTGTCATAACTCGCTGCCATGCCGAGCTGATCCAAGTACCTGCATGGTCAGTAAGAATAAAATGAGTCCCTCCTGTAATGAGAAATCTAAAAGTCTCAACAGTAAATCAGAACTACTTTACCAGAAACTAAACACAAATGCATTGGTGACCAGATTATGGCCACTGTTATAAGCTCCTCCTGCTTCACCAACCCAAGCAGTTGCTGAAGTTGCAGAGCTCTTCAGAATGCTCTTGAGGCTGCTGAAGGTATTGGCTTCACCATCAAGATAATGTGGATCAAGAATCTTTTCAACCAGGTGTTGATCGACACCTATTTTCCAAAACAAAGAACACTTCCAAATTACACCAAATTTGATGAGACTTGACTTCATTTCCAAAATTCCTTTAATCGCTAAACGCGGCGGCATACCTGGACCGAGATTATATATGTGGTGGGTGACTGCATTCATTGAATTTGGTGTTTTATCAATGAGTTCTTTGTACCAGTTTGCGTCAAAGAATCCACCCGGTGCTATTACTAGTGGCTTAACTTTGGAATCTTTGTAGATATCGTGCACAATGGAGTAGAGTGCAATCACATCGGAGGCGTATTGCGCTGCTGTGACCCTTGTTCCAACTCCACTCCCGCTCAATTCATTTCCTGACAGGAAAATATTCTAATAAAGATTTGGATGAAAAAGAGCTTTATAATGAATATTAGAAGATTAACCCAATCTTGTTTCTAGCATTGAGATGGAGAAAGAATCTTTATAAAGTTGATAAGTTGGCAAGAGGGGTTTGATAAGATTGCATAACTGTGTTCAAGCGGTGGTTCCCAGAAACTCGCAGGGATTGACAGATAGAAACCAAAGATCAAGAAAGTTGGATAGATAGAAATTGATTACCAATATGATAAAGATGTAAATGTGGACTTCTGTTCAATTCAATGCTAAATTATAGACTTATGCATTGATTTTTCTCTTATGAATTCAAATTTCTTGAAGAATATTAAGATAGAGACCATAAATCATGATCAGCGTCAAGACATTCCTACTGAAAACATTTTGATACATTCCGAAACAACATGAACAGTACTGAAACATACAGATAAAACCAATATAAAACAGAAATGATCTCGTTCTGATAACTATTCTAACTGAAATGAAACATTCGAAATCTTGAACCATTGGAAGATTGGAAGGTATTGCCAACTATAGGTAGGATATGTGGTCTCTGGGATGGAATTGCAACTTTGATAGAAAAACTAAGTCTAGGACTGTTTTTATCAACTGCCACATGTGTCATTTTTAGAGGGTGTTTGGCAACACAATAATAAGTAACTTTTCTACTTATATAAGTCAAAAAGTAGAAAAGCTTATATGGAATGCAAAAACAAAATGACTTATATAAGTAGAAAAGTTTCTTTTATCCAAAGTAATTTTTTTTTACTTTTGACTTGTGAAAAGTTACTTTTGCCTCGAGTTGCTTATTAAATTTGCCTTTTTCTCTCTTAAATAATTAATGGTCTTCAACAAACTACTAACTTATTTACTTATAAGTTAGTACTTTGTCATACAAACTTCTCCTAACTTTCGACTTCTCAAAAGTAGAAGTGCTTCTATAAGAAGCATAAGCAATTTGACTTCTGGTTGCCAAACACCCTCTTAGAGAATTTTGAGTTGTATTCACAAATTCATGTTGAAAGAGTAAGAAAAAAAGTTCGTACCAAGCTCCCAACCATGGATCGTATAGTTCTTGTTGACTGTGTAACGAATAAGTGAGGCTGCATTTTTGAAATCCCAAGGTCCTACCGCAGAATTATCGGGCTTAATAGTCCTTCCATTGAGTGCATTCAACCCAAAAATAATCACAGCCCTGAACAGAGATAACTAATGAGATAAGAAAGGAAATGGTGCTTTCACAGCAAAAAGCATTTGATTCTGTAGCTCAAATGGTTAAACATGTTCTAGTCTTAATATGGCAAAGAAAATAAAGACAGAAGAGAGAAGGGGACATGATATAAAAATATTCAATTCATAGAGGCAATGAACAATTGAAGTTTGTAAGGAAAAAGTGAAAAATAAATGGTTTTACCCTGATTTTTTGAAGAAATTGTTTAGTTCATCCCATCTATACATGGGTAAGCACCCTTGAGTGAACCCAAACAGTTCGGAATCAGAGCTGTTCTTAACAAATTGTTTACATGGTTGTCGAGGGTATCCGATGTCATATATAACTTTATCTTGCAAGGTACCTCCCAACCTAAGCTTTAATGGTGAAAAAGCTGCAAAAAAAAAAAAAAAAAAAAATCAAGTCTGTAAGTTGATTAATATGATCTTGGGTTTTCATAAAGATGAAATACAAAGTTTATCAGTATAACTGGTGGAAAATCCTGCAATATCAATTAAACTAGCTGAAGAAACCCATACCTTTGATGGCATTTAACAAAATTGTGTTGTTAAGGTCCTACAAAAAGCAAAGTAGCAAAAAATTTCAGAATTTCTGCAACAAAGAAACTGTACTATATATTACCTACAAAAGTAACTTTTTTCTAGAAATATTTGCATCTATTAATCCATACCAGATTGCAGAGGATAGGATTTAATATTTCAAACCCATTAGAATTCTTAACCACAGTGAAGAATGACATCAAGATTCATACTTCCAATACATGGAAATAAGACCAAAAACATCAGCCTATTAAAAAAACAGAGGAAAACAACCATCTTTTATATCAATTACAGAGATTAAAATCCACCAATTATAAGTACACAAATTTATAGACTTGTGCAAAGACAGAGTAAAATGTGAATAACTCATATCAGAAATTCATCATTTTACATCTTTTTTTCAGTGATAAAAAAAAAATAAAAAAAAATAATAATACAAGAGAGAGAAGAAAAAGAAAAGGAGAGAGAGAGAGAGAGAGAGAGAGAGAGTAGAATAGAAATCTGCATCTTTCAAGACTGCAAATTGACAAACACAAAACAAGCAGAAGAAACATTAAAGAAAACACAAACCCAGATCAAAATGAAGTTCTTCAAAACCACTTTCAAACACCCAAACTTTAAACTTCTTATGTTCTTCATATATGTAAAAAAAAATCCAAATTTAAACCAAAAACCAAAACTAAAATCAATAACAAAAGTACATAAAAAAAAACTTACCAGATTGAGCAGAGAAGCAAGACCCCAGCTACAAGTTCCATAATCACATTTCTCAGGAGGCCACCAATCCAAAGTAGCACAAATGAAATCTTCATCTGTACTTCCAATGGCAACCCTTCCATCAATAAAAACAGTTCCTTCAACATTTCCAGCTCCTTCAACATTCTCTACATCTATTGCTCTGTAAATGAAGAAATACACCCAAAAACACAACCAAAGAAATCCATTCAGAGAACCCATCTTGAGATTCAAGCAAACTTATTGGTAGGATCTCAGTTTTTCTTAATGGGTCATGAAGAACCCATGAAAATCCAATAATAAATGAGTTAGATACTGTGATGCCCATTGGAGCCAAAGACTGAAGAGTACATTAAATAAGGAAAAAAACAAAGATAGAGAGGTTGGTTTTAACTTTTAAGTCACCAGATAGATAATTATCTGTTTGATTTTTCACAATTTTTAATTAGTTCCAAGAACTTCCATTAAAATATTGGGAAATTTTGTTCTAATAAAGGATAACTTTTTAAAACTCATTTTACAGCTAAGGATATTACAGTGCTTTAAATACTTTTGTTCTTTGAGTAAAGTTCTCTGTCCTTTGAGGAAACCTAAAATGTTGGTCATTAATACCTATCATACATGTTGGTCACGCTCAATTTGGCCAAAATATGTTTGTCGCCCCTCTCATCAAACAAAATTTTCAGCTTGACGACCTAGATTGTTTACCCAGCGCACATGCAGTTCAGTTTTTACTCGTATGTCTTTTGATTATCCATGTCCTCTAACATTTTTAATTTATTGGATGCAAACCAGATTTGAATTCAGATTTGTGACAATAAATTTCACTAGCTAAACTAAGTGACATTTTTTTTTTTACATAATTTTGCTCAAAAACTCCATTTTTGACTGTCAAATACCAAAAAACCTACAAACATTTCATAATAGCCAAAATCTCCTTATTTTTTTTTATTTTACAATTTTATACTTTTTAAGAGATAAAATTTCTGTTTACCCCACTAGACAATAATTTCTTTTTTTTAATTCCCTGTTTACCTTTTTTTAATTAGAGAATAATATCTTAATAAGATTTTATTCCTTAATTGGTGCTTAATTGACAATTTTGAATTAATTAGTTTCCTATTTTGTTTAAAATTATTTTTATCTCCTTAATATTTTAAAGATTTTTTTTTATAAACTACTATATTTATTGTTATTTTCTAACCTAAAAGACAATAGAGAAAAATATTTTGATTTCACTTTTTTTTGTTAATAAAACAATGATTCCACTAGTGTATTATGAATAAAAAAGACAATTCTCTCTTTTTTTTGCTACGAATCATATTTGTATTTGAGTTTTTTTCTCTTGCAAAATATATATTTTCTAGATCAAATTAATTTTTTTTACGCATTACAATTTTTGCAATTTGTATTGATTGACTTAAAAATTCGTTGTTTGATTTTTTTTTTGTGCAATAATAATTTTTACCCATTTTAATATGAAATAACGAGGACTTTTAAAAGTAGATGCGCTTTAACCATTTTCATTTTTAAATCGAAGCTTTATTGTTTACACTTCGTTTGAACATTGCAAAATTTGTGCACGTGTCAATCGTTTTGTATTGACTCTATGTTTCTTTAATTTTTGAAATTTTTCATTGACAAATTAATTTTTGCTTATGTAGTATAATTTTTGCATTTTATATTACGGGAATAAAAATTCTGTTGTTTCATTTTTTTTGTGCAAAAATTGTTTAGACTCGTTTGTTTTATTTTTGTGCATATGCTAAAAACATTTTGCACGTTTAAGTCATTTTGTATTAACTATATTTTTTGTTAATTAATTCTAGAATTTTGTATTAGCAGCCATAATATTAAGCAAATGACTTCATAAAAGTGTTGTAAACAAAGGTTATGACTATAATGGGCAGAATTTGAAAATCTTAATTAGGGATAAAACTTAGGTTAATTTAAGTATAATCTAATTGAAAGAATATTTTTAGGAAAGATTTAATATCTTATCTAATTAAATGCTTTAATATATCCTATTACCAAATTTAGGAGTTGGTCAAAATTAATTTATTCCTTATCTAATAAGGGCAAATATGTCTATACATCTAATTTTGAGAATTTTGGGGGTTTTGGCTATTTTGAAAAGTTCATAGAGTTTTTAGACATGTATTTCTAAATTTTGGGTGTTTTAGTCGTTATCCGTGTTTTTTTATTCTTACAAAGTTACCTTTTGTTTATTCACTACTGGTTTGTTTGGATATGGAAATCTAACTAATTTTTTACTAAATCCTTAGTCCCCACTAAATACAAATTTAATCCCTACTTAAAATTCATCATCCAAACAAATCATACATAAACATCATACAATTATACCCTCAACGCACTTATGCCGAATGTATTAATTTTGGGCTCATTTATATAAAAAATAAAAATTCTTATGGGATGAAATATAGATATATTGCATGGGCAACCTAGCATAATTAGTAGAATCAGCTATTATTGACAGCTTCGATCTGAATTCAATTCCCGTTAACATCGAAGTACTAATTTTATAAAAATAAAAAATAAACTACCTCTTCAATATAAAAAATTAAATAAAAGTCAATAGGTTATATATTGTCAAAAATGGCATACATGTCAGGAATCTTCATGTTACAAATAGTTGGTCATTGCTAATTCTTTGCTTTGCATTTAGAGATACTTAGGCCTACTTGCAAAACAAGTGAATATTTGTAATACCCAGCCATTAGACGTGGGAAATTCATACTTAGGCCTGCTTGCCAATATCCACTTTGATGGGGGTGCTTAGAAGCGCAGTTTCAGATCTCCAAACCCAACATTCTGACCTAAAGTACAATCTTTCTTGAAAAGCACAAAAATATTTAAGACTCTCTGTTGAATGTATTGCGTTAGATTTAGTCGGGGTCAAAAGTAGATTAACCTTGTTAAAACGGATATGTTAAGAATGCTCAACTCTAATTCTGATTCATTTTTTAAACGAATTAATTTTTCTAACCTTAACATAAATCCATCTTAACAGTTATTGCCATATCGGATGGTTCCTATCATCTGATTAAAGTGATTTTTTTTTTCTTTTCTTTTTAGGGTGTTGATTGAGTACAAAAGAGGACTAAGTGAGGTGGGTCCATTAGGTATTATTGATATCTCACTTTTTTATAGACTCACTTTTTGAGTCTTCAAAGCATTATCGTCTCTCTTGTTCTTTTCCCATTATATGAGGTTTAGATAATTTGATGTAGCCGTGCACCTACTGAAAAGGTCCTAAATTCCTAAACCACCAAAGTCTAATGTGAAATTGTTCCACTGGAACAGAAAATTTGCTGCTCCACCGGTCAAACTATGCCACCTAATCATAAAGTACGGCCCACAATCTCTCAAATGCTCAACATAAATTTGATAATTTTTTCAGCGCCTTTAGATTCGTACACATGTTTTATGCTTGCTTTTATTAAGGAAATTGTTGAAATCATATGGCTTGAAATCACTAATAAGATTGAAAAGAAATAAATGCCAGGTGGAATGCTTTGAAGAGTGGAATAGAAAAGTTTGCTAGTCATATAATGGAGCAAATTCACATAACATCAACAAAGATTTCATACGTAATAAATGTGTTTTATTCGATAGAACTAAGTTGACTTTTAAAAACCTTGTAACTGGGGGAAGGTGGGGCATCTTTGCTTGAATATCACCCCTGAATCCCCTTCGACTTGAAGTTAAAGAGATGTTTCTGGTACACAATAACAATCATCTATAAGAGATTTTATCTTTTTTTTTTTTTTTTGCCACTTCCAGCAAAAAGAAAATTAAAAAATATGGTCATTCTGCAAATTCTTCAAAATTAACCTTCATATACTTTGGTTTTTTACAATAAAAAAGTGTATAGTAAAAATATAAATTATTTTCATCTTAACAAAAAAAAATTATTTTTTCCTTACTACATAGTATTATTTGGATTTTATTCGGATTAATAATTAAGACCGGTTAGTGATTTGTTATTTGTATGTTAAAGTGTAGGCGAGGCGGAGTGCTACTTTTTGGCCTGGCCTTTTTACAAAATAAATGTCAGATGCTTATGTGACATGGTGGGTCCTACTGCCACATAAGTTAGAAACTCCCTCGTAACACTTTTGGAAGGAGAAAAGTGGTGAATCCCACACTGCCACATAAGCATCTGACACCCATTTTATAAAACATAAAATTGGTTAAAAACTCCGTTGAGAAAAAATAATTAGTGTTTAGTATTTGATATTTTTAATATACACAAAAGATCTCGTGATCATTTTAAAAAATAATTGTTAGTCTTTTAAACTTTTTAAAATATTGATTTAGTCCACTCTGAACTATTTTCTATAAGTTAAATTTTTTTTATTACCCTTTTGTAACTGTCTCAACACTTCTGAAAGAGTTTAAAAAATCAATGTAATAACTATAAATTCCTTATTTTTAGGAATTATAATCATCATTATCTTCTTCATAATTGTGGATAAGTTATTACAAATTTGTATACTGATTTACACGCGTATGATTATTACCCACGTGTTATAAATCTCAGTCCCTAGTTTTAATATTTTTTGAATTTCGATGACATCCGAAGCATCTATCTAGTTTTAATATATAATTTTACAAAATTAATAAAAATTAAAAATTGTAGTAAAAATATATTTTGTTCGGTTAAGAGAATATGAGAGAAAAAATAGGAATTATAGTGGAAAATATTTAGTTTGGTTACAAAAATAAGGGTATTATTGTCACTTACAATACAAATGTTTGACTAACTACCATTTAGGATGAAACACATATTTTAAAATTGTCAAATACTAAACACTAATTAATTATTATATAATGGTCTAAACTCCAATTTTTTTTTTATAAAATGGTCGACCCAAAAAGCTCTATTGAGGCGACGCGGCAATGACGAACAACGATTTTACCAAATTCGCATTTTCATCACTTTTATTTCTGTTTTTTTTTGTTTTTTGTTTTGTTTTTTATTTTCTTTTTTCTGATCTGAAATATTGTATTTGCATTAACAACACTTTAGTGAATGGGTTAATTTGGTCCATTATTTTTTTATTCATCTTTTGGATTATTTTTTTTCCTCAATAAAGAAAGAAAACAGGGTCTCCATGCATCGTGTTTTGTTTTTTAATTGAATTACTTTCGAATAATAATAAATAAATAAATAAATAAAATAATAAAAATGTGAAAAAACAAGGGTCAAATTGGTTAGCTAGGTTCATCTGTTCAAGGTATCTTAATTTGTTTTTAATTATTCATGCATGCTATTCGACATGGGTCTGCCACCATATATTATTTGTAATTTTATTAATTAGATGTTACCAAATCCCATTAATTATTAATTAAGGGTTTTGTTAACTTGTGCCCTTGGGGCACATGATAAAAGAGAAAGTTGTAAGATATTTGTTTGTATGTTAGGAATTTTTAAATAAGTTGATTTTTTGTGAGTATAATGCTCAATCGGAGACTTCTAGCACCATGATCATGTTATTCAGAATTAAATAACGTGAATGAATGACTGACATTTAAAGTAATTTTTTTTTGGACAGTTAAAGATCTCTGATTGAGCTGATTTTTTTAAACATTATATAAAATGATGATAATATTATACCCACAAATAATGTGCTGATTCCAAGACCTCAAAAATTACCTTACAACTTTCACCTTATCATGTGCAGTTAAAGTCGGTCGTCATTACTGTACAATGGTCATTAAGATAATTTAAAAAACTGTACGTTTTAACGATAAAAAAAAGTTTGATAAAACTGACAAACCAATAAACATAAAAAGAGTTATGAAAATAAAAATCGAACAATAAAACAGCTCATATATTATTTCGTTAATTATAACGAAACATAGCTCATATATTAAGTCAATAAGTTGCATATATTAGTTAGCCCAACTAAAAATATTTATTATTGTTAATAATTTAGACCTATTATTATTGAATTATTAATCACATAAAAGTAGACTCACCTCTCCTAACAAAAGAATAAAAACATAAAATATATTGAGTGAAGTTGCATTTTTATGTTCTATCCTAATAGCCCCTATATTGCTAGGTTTTTTTTATTTTTATTTTTCAGGTTATCTAGCTAGCTAATTATATATTGAGATGGACAGGGCAACAGCGTTCTCTTAATAAGCACCAATTATAAGTTTGTTTGGTCCAACAAACCCATGAGCTCCTAATAATACAAGAGTGGTCCATTTCAACTTCTTCTTTGAGCTAACCCTAGCTTTGCTGTTGATTTTTTATTTTTATTTTGTTGGATGGTCAAAAAGGACCACATCAACAATCATCACTATTTGTACTCTTTGAAATTAAATAGTCTTGTTATGTGATTATATTATAAATGATGTCAGTATCCAAAATTGAAAGCTAAATTAAATTACACCTTATCCAATTTGGGGCAACAGTTAGAACAAAAAGGAGGGTTTTGGATAGTGATTTGATCTGCTCAACCTGTTTTTTTTAAACAACTTTACTACTTATATATTCTAATGTGTTAATGGTCAAATCTAAAATGTGGTATGTGGATTATCTCTCAATTATTAAATGATCATCTGGGCCTCATCTAGAAGATCTTCTATCATACAGGCAAGGCTTACTTGAGGATCTGTTTGGTAGCATAAGAATTTTTACTTTGTTAATGTTTTTTTCTTGAGAACCCTAAGTTTTCATACTAGGGTTTTTTTTCAATTTTTTGGCACAATAATAAATAATATTTGCAGGAGGGGTGTGAACTTAATTGTCTAGCTCATCTAGAAGGTCTGTTAACGGGTCTTTTTAGTAGCATGCATAAAAATACTTTGAAAACTCCATTTTCCTCAAAAAAAAAAAAAACAAGTGTTTTCTTGAGAGAACCCAAAATTTTCATGCTTGGGTACTTTTTTTTCTTTTCATTTACTTGTTTTTTCAACCTGTTTTTTAGGAGAAGACAAGACTTTATTTTTGCAATTGTTGGATTTTAGTATGAATATCTTTATATGAATCCACAAGAAACAGGTCATGATATACACATTGAATCAATGCAACTAAGCAGAAACTATATATGATATCTGATGATGCTTAAATGAAGATTCTAATTTGTAGTATTGACTTTGTTGTTAAATATAGAAAATTGGGAAGAATAATATATGGACCAAGTGAAAAGCAATGCCGTGGAAAGAATAATTAAGGCTAAAGCAATGGACAAAATAGGGCAAAAAAAGAGAGAGAGAGAGAGAGCTCTTTTTAAATTTAATTAGAAAACTACAAACAATAATTTAATTAATGAAACTTAAGGGTATAAAAAATGAATAAAATAGTTAATTACATTTTAAGATATGCTTAATTAGTATATATATATATATATTCCTAAAGTTTGAAAGTAAATTAAGAGATTTTTTATGTTAATTAGCTTCTCTTAAACAAAAGAGTTGTTGCAAAAAAATCCAAAAAAAAAAAAAAATGAAGTTGGTGGAGTGAGATTATTGAAGGAGTAGTGCTGTAGTGGTGACTCCTGCAATGTTGAACTGTTGATGAGAGAGAAAGAGATCTTGAGAGAGAGAGAGAAGTGGTGAAGGGTGGAGTTGAGGCAGGTTCTTCTAATCTTCAACTAGAACCAACTACACCAGAACATCAATGTTTTTTGTATTTAAAACTTAGATAATTGTTTTCGTCATCAGTTCCTTCCTCGTACATACTAATTGTATTATGGGGGAATGATGATTCAGTTCTATTTGAGAAGTAATAAGACAGTTCAGTCCCAATTATAAATTTTATAACAGATTAGTCCAAATAAGAGGAAATCACACATGTGCATTTTGCTGGATGAGAATGTCCACTAATTAACTTTTATATTTTATTTTTAAAATAAAAACTGACATAACTTATAAAATACAAATCAATTATATTTTTGAAATCATTCATTGAGATCTTCGAAATGAGACCAGTGATATGCAAATTCAAATTTTCATTGCAAATTCAAATTTGCATATATGAACTGTGTGTTTTGATTAGGTTAAACTTGTTCTTTATATGAGGTTATTATTTCTTACAACTACTCGTGGGTTCACATAAAGATGATGATTTGGGCTGGGCTGGTTTTGATTTACATGAATAAAAGATCATTCATTTAAGTGTAAGGCCAAAACATGGAAGTCCTAAGTAACAATGCTTTGGATTGAACCAGAAAATATTGTTTGGTTCTAATATTGGTGTCAGAATAAAATGGCATTTAAGACATTGATCAGTAAAAGAATGGCCCAACTCTAATTTAGGACTTGGGCTTGGGGTTGTGCTTGGATCTTCCACTATGCCGTATGTTCGATCGACTGGGCTAGGTGCGTTAATGGATATGTGTACTCAGAAATCGGAAACAATTTTCCCAGTTCTGATTCTACCTATTTGACAATCAAAACTGAAACAGAATTTAATAAATCGGTTTAGAGTAATCAATAAATTATAACAGTTTCACAAAGTCATAAGAAACTCATTGAATTTTGATCACATTCAAAACAAAAACCGTTAACCTTTTCCCCTCTCTCTATCTCTATAAAACCCTAACTTCTCATCCATTCATTTCTCAAGTCTTATTTCAAAAGCCTCTCATTCTTACTACTAGATTCCCATATATACTTGACAAAATTATGAAGACAGAACAATACATTTTTTCAATACTCTTGATCGTAGTACATGTATCCATGTCGTTTTCGGTCGGGCTAGCTGGCCGAGAATTACCCGATCTCCCTTTTATCGGGTATCTACCGCCTGGTTTCGACAAAGAACTTGAACAATGCTGGTATTCTCTTCACACAACAGAAGGTTGTGTGTCTGAAATCTACACTGTATACAGTAACAATACCCAAATTGATTTACTTAGCCCAAAATGTTGCAAGACCATCACCAAGCTTAGTACCAAATGCTTTGGAAAAATGTTCTACAATCCTCTCTTCATTCCCTACCTTAGGTCTTACTGTATTCATAGAGATGAACCAACTTCTCATAGTCCCAAAATTGGAACCGAACCGACTTCTCCTAGTACAAAAATTGCTACTGATACTTATAAGGGAACCGATTCCGAAATAGCACCACAATTTTTCGCACCATGGTTAGGACCCGATTACATGAAATGTTTATCGTCTCTACGAAGCGTGGAAGGGTGTATTGAAGAGGTTCTTGGTTCTTTGATTAGCTTCCAATTCAGATTACCAGGCCGAGCTTGTTGCAAGGCTGTAACTGACATTAGTGAAAATTGTTGGTCCAAATTACTACCATTGAATCCTTTCATGAATCCCTTGCTTAGAGGGTACTGTGCTAATATAGTACAAGTTGCACCGGGCCCTACTAAGCTAGCTTGACTGGTTTGAATCAATAGTTTCGAATAATTAATTTTGTTTTAGAAATCTTATTAGAAGAAGATAATTTTTGGTTATATTACCGCATTATGTGGTCAGCTAATGTAGTTTACCAATACTTATTTGTTTGTTTATAATAAGTATTGTAATGGGCGAATGAATATCTATTAATCTTTTATGCTTTGAAATGTTATTAAATTCCAACTCTAATTGTAATTTGCAAAAACTGGGGCGGAGCCACCTTGAGATCTGAGGGGCCCTCGCACCCAACCTCAAGGTACTCTCTATTGATTTTATGTCGAATAATATATAAAAATAGATTAATTTCATGTATTGGCCCCTGCACAAATTTTATTAAACACTTTGGCCTTTACAACTACAAAATCCTAGCTCCGCCCCTGTGCAAAAGGCAATGATATTTTAAAACAAAATGTGAAGGAATTGGATTCCTAATCGTGAAGGGGTAGATTCAATAAACGTGAAGGAGTCGGATTCAATTAGATTGAAAGCTTGACAGGTGAGGCTGGGTTAGTGCTCTGTCCAAGCCAACCTAAGATTCATAAACCTCAACCCAATCCAATCCAATTGTAAGATAATTTACAAGAGCACCCACAAGCAGCAGAAGCGTAATCCAAGTAATCATACTCAAGCTTTTTATTCCTAACAACGCTTTGGACTGAACCAGAAAGATATTGTTCGGTTCTAATATCAATGTCAGAATATATGGGTTATTCATGGTTAACCCAATTACTGATCGGTTCTTTAAGACATTGACAAGTCAAGAATGATCCAACTTTGGTAATTGGTACAATGGCTTATACCTAGTGTCTGAACTCTGAACAGGCTCGACTTTGGGCTTGGGCCTGGGCTTGGATATTCCGTTTATTGTATGCTGTTTGCCTCACACTATATCTTTGTTGGGACAATAATAATAATAATAATAATAATAATAATAATAATAATAATAATATCTCAGGTGGGGCTTTCTTTAGACGGAATTTTAGAAAAACACCTATTTGTTGGGTTTCTCTTTCACCAGTTTTTAAGTGGTTGGAGCCTAGGTCGGATTGGACTTTTCTTAGTTTTTGGTCTAAAACATGGGAAAATAAACATCATTTTTGAGTTTTTTTTGTCTGGGATGGGGATTTCTCGGCAGCCAAACAGCACATCAGGGTCCAAGTTTTTAGTATTTTGGTTGATTTTTAACTTGTTATGTGGGAGTTATCTATATAAAGAGCTCTAAAAATGAAAATTAGAGATAGTTTTTAAAGATTAATAAAAGTTTATTTTAGAGAATGGTTATCTATTATTTTGTTCTTAGATTCATGAGCTATTTTTGAATATCACCATGCATGACAATGGATACTTGTATGACTAGGAACCGAACACAATTGACACCAATTTTCCAAATTCTGATTGCACCTATTTGAGTATCAAAATTGAAACCATACTTACTTAACTCAATTCTGAGTAATCAATTGTCGGTTCCAAATTTTGACTTTTAAGATTACATAAATTTTTAACTTGGATCCAAAACTTATTTTTGTTTTAATACCTCATTGCCTCGGGTTCACATAAAGATGATTCAACTGTTGATTTTTGTGAGATAATCTCTTTACTATGTAGATTAATAATCATATTAGATGTTACTAATAAATATTTATATATAGTAGGTTATTAACAAAGAAGAACATTAAATACACACTTAACAATAAGAATCAAAGGGTAATATTTCTTTACATCTCACTAACAAAAAATAAAAACTGTTTCACAAAGTCATAATAAACGCATTGAATTAAGATTAAAATTAAAGTAGGGAATTAAAACCAACCATTTCCAAAATCAATCTTTCTCTCTCTTCATCTCTATAAAACCCTACCTTCACATCTATTCATTCCCAAGCCTTTTATTCAAAAGTCTCTCATTCTTACTATTAGAAGAAGAAAAAAGGTTTCCAAAAATTAGAAAAATTATGAAGATTGAACAGTACATTTTTTCAATGCTCTTGATCATAGTACATGTATCTACGTCGTTCTCGGCCGGGCAAGCTCGAGAATTCCCCGATCCCTACCCCGATCTCTTCCCCGATTTCCCTTCTACCGAGTACCTATCGCTACCGCCTGGTTTCGACCAAGAACTTGAGCAATGTTGGTTCTCTCTTCGTGCAACAACAGCTTGTGTGTCTCAAATCTACGCTATATACAGTAACAATACCAAAATTGATTCACTTAGCCCAAAATGTTGCAAGACCATCAACAGACTTAATAACAATTGCTTTGGAAAAATGATGTTCAATCCTCTCTTCATTCCCTACCTTAGATCTTACTGTATTCACATAAATGAACCAACTTCTACTAATCCCAAAATTGGAACCAATCCGACTTCTCCTATTCCAAAAATTGCTACTGATACTAATAAGGGAACCAATTCCGAAATAGCACCACAATTTTTCGCACCATGGTTAGGACCCGATTACATGAAATGCTTATCGTCTCTACGAAGCGTGGAAGGGTGTATTGGAGAGGTTATTGGTTCTTTGATTAGCTTTCAATTCAGATTACCAGGTCGAGCTTGTTGCAAGGCTGTAACTGAAATTAGTGAAAATTGTTGGTCCAAATTACTACCATTGAATCCTTTCATGAATCCATTGCTTAAAGGGTACTGTGCTAATATAGTACAAGTTGCACCTGGCCCTACTAAGCAAATCTGATCAAATGTTGGAACCTGTTTGTCTCTACAATCTTGAATAACAGATTTTGTTTTAGAAATCTTATTAGAGGAAGATAAATACCTATTAATCTCTTATGCTTAGAAATCTTATAGTGTGTTTGGATGCAAAATTCATGTTTCCCAAGGGATTAATGAGTCCTTGAAAACATGAATTCTAAAAAATATGAATCCCTTGGTTTGTTTTGCAACTATAAAAGAATCTTTGGAAACATGAATCCTTGTAAATTTTATGGGGGGAGGTGGGACTCATAATGAGGGATTTGCCTGAAAACATGTTTCCCTAGGAAACAAGTTTCCAGGGATTCCTAGCAGCCAAACAGACCAGGAAAACCAGAATCACTGGTCCCCACTAAATCCCTACCCTAAAATCCCTCATCCAAACAGACTATTAATGAATTCCAATTTCCAACTCTATTATAATTTGCAAAAATAATTAATATTTCGAACAATAAACATCTCTGCATATGGCATAATGACTTGGAAGGTTTCGAGATCAAAATTTGTGTAAGTAATTTGTTATTAATTTGTCCCATATAATATCTTTATAGTGTTCTATAGTCTCTCTGTGGCGGTGTCATTGGCGATCCATTATTATGTTGTATCTTTGCTTTATAAAAAAATATTTATATTGAGTAATAAATTATAGGGATCTTTCAATAGTTTACTTGGCTCTGTTTGATAGCAATGAAATGTAATCGAGGGAAATAGGATCATTTCCACCACTTTCGAGGAATTAATTTCGGGTAAGGTAGTCTATTCTATAGAATTTACATTAAAAAAATTAACTATTAGCCACGTTTTTAAGTAACTAGGCTCCCAATTAAGTGAAATTAAAAATGGAAACAAACAACAAAATTTGTATTGTTTCCACATAAGTAACTCATTTCCATAGAATTCAAATGCTATCAAACACATCCTTATATTTTAGAATTTGGAAAGTTAAAACTATAAGTAGATATGAAATTAATCTCTTTATTCTGCTATGGTTTTCAGATAAAAGTTTGTTGAAAATCCATGTTACTAAACTTCAACCCTTGGATCTATGTTGAATTTTGTTGCAATATGGAATTTTAAATTTTTTTTTGGAAAATTTGGATGTAAAATGGTACAATTAGATAGTGGGTCATGGAGACTTTTTTTTTATCAGAAGTGGGTCAAGAAGACTCACCATGTTAGTGGTTGGGACAAATGTAATAGTTATGTACCACGTGTCCTGACACCTGACAAAACAGCAGCAAATACACAGTAATTAAGGTGTACAATGTCCAAATACTATAGATTGAGACACCAAAACAATCAGGCGTTGAGTGTGCCACCACCACCACAGAAAGAAATCGAAAAAATGCTGAGAAGAAAACCAAGCAAAATCGAAGTTAAAATCGAAGACAAAGAAGAACTCGAAGAAGCTCGCAAACGTTCAATCGCCTCCTCCGCCGCCACTACCACCACCACCACCACAACCCGCGCTGCCGCTCTTATCCACCAATTAGATCGCAACAAAGATCCTTCCAACAAACCCCAACGTATCGGTCTCTCTTCTTAAATCTCCAAAACCCTAACCCTAACCCTAAAAAAACAAAAATGGAAGTTGAAGTTAAGCTTCGTCTCCCAGATTCCGCCTCACACCAAAAACTCTCAGATCTTCTATCTCCTTTTCATCTCAAAACTCATCTCCAAGAAAACATCTTTTTCGATGGTGCAAATTCTGAACTCTCATCAAAACATGCTGTTCTTCGTCTTAGATTCTACAACGATGATTCTCGTTGTGTTGTTTCTTTGAAAGCTAAAGCTGTGCTTGTCGATGGTGTTAGTCGTGTTGAAGAAGATGAAGAGGACATTGATCCTTCAATTGGTAGAGTTTGTGTTGCTGAGCCATGGAGACTTGGAGCTATTGATTCTTCTAGGGTTTTGAAGAGGGTGAAAGATGAATTTGGTGTTGATAAAGGGTTTGTTTGTTTGGGTGGGTTTAAGAATGTTAGGGCTGTTTATGATTGGAAAGGATTGAAATTGGAGTTGGATGAGACAAATTATGATTTTGGTACTAGTTATGAGATTGAATGTGAAAGTGAAGATCCTGAGGGAGTTAAGAAGTTGCTTGAAGCGTTCTTAAAGGAGAATGGGATCAGCTATTCGTATTCTGAGGTCTCGAAATTTGCTGTTTTTCGATCCGGGAAGCTTCCAGAGTGAGTGAGCTACTATGGGGATCTTGTTTTAAAATAATTGTTATTAGTATCTTTATGTTAGTTTGTTTCCAGTTCTTGTTTATCAAGAGATAATTGATTTGGGTATTGGAACTTATTGCCTTCCATGTTTGATTAAGTTGTGGGTTTATGTTCATCTAATGTTTGATACATTATCTATGTTGGTTCTTGTAATTTTTTACTTATTTTCTATCTGGTTCTGTTTTTTAAATTGAGGGGTTTCTTGTCCATTGAACAGTTTGGAATTGTGACTCCAACTTCACTTGACTCTCATCTCATCAACATGAAATAAGCAAAAATGATTAAACAAGAAGTCTTGAGATTGCTAATCTGAAATACACTATTAGGTCATTTCTGCTTTTGATGTTGGATAAATTTGCAGGTTTATCCATCCAAACTGATAAAGATCAGTCTTGGGATTGGTAATTTTTGGACGATTACTAGCTTGAATGAACTAGATTAGTCTTGAGAGTTGAGAGTGCTAATTTTTGGATGATTACTAGTTTGAATGAACTAGAAATGTGCTTTCGACTATATCTTATCCCAATATTAAGGTCAAACAATTAACATTCAACTCTATCTTCAACAACTTCTTTTTTCCTTCTGTCAAGTCATGTTTCTTGGGATCTTTCTTTACTCCCCTAGTCTCTCTCATCCTTAACGTTCCTCTTGACCTTTTAGAGCCTTCAACTTGTACTGTAGCCCATCTTCTTGTTTGGTTCCTTCATCAGTCTATGTTGTACATGACTTAATTTATTGTCCTTGTATTGAAAATTTGGAAGGAAAATATAGATGTTTCATGTAGGTTAGTTGTTGAATTGTGAATGAGGAGTCCCATTGTTTTCTTGTTCCAGTGAGTTAAATGAGCTAATCAAGATAATGATTGCCCCAAATTGTACGTAAGCTACTTTGCAACCTCGCTTAAGTTCCAACTTGAATATCTACATGATTGTTTTAACTGTACAGAGACGATAGCCCCTTATGCAATAGACTTGTTTGGTGTATTAATATCATCTATCACATTAGAGAAAGGTTTAGGAGAGTTATGATGATCTTATGGGAATGGTGGGAATGTTAATCACTTGTGACAATTTTTGGATTTCTATATAAGCATATACACCTGGTATTAGGACTGCCAGATTCAAATTCTTACAGCAAAGACTGATTATTTCAAAGCAAACAAATTTTTTTTATTATTTTAGGTAAAACTTTGTGGTCCAATTTTTTATTTTAGATGGGCTGGCAGCTTCAGTAGAAGGGTGAAGTTGGTAATTTAAAAAGTTTTAAACTTCATTTTTAATAGAAGGACCCTAGATAGTTTCACCTTTCTAGAAAGGTAAGGGTATAGTCCTAGGTTTCAAAAACTAAGTAGTCTTTTTGTCTTTATATTATGAACTACAAACTTACTGTTAGTTTTCCCTTATTCTCTGTCTAAGAATTTCTGTATAAACTAAAGGAACAGAAACCCTTAATTCACTTAGACCTTGCTTAGTGTGTTCAAGATTTAAGTGAAGTAGGTATGGTGGTTCATCAATAGAGTTGTCCAATCTGGGAAGCAAATTTACATCTAAAAAGATCAAAGCTTGACAAAAACTGAAAGAAATTGCCGAGTGTCACAAAACAAGTCCTTCTATATATCATCTCTCATGAAGGTTGAGACTTTCCAACTGGATAACAGAAATGAGGTTCAGATAAATGAGCTTCAATGAATGCACTGGAATGTTTTTTTTTTTTTCCAGACAGGAATGAACAATTTCCTCGTCCTTCATGCTGGGGATAATTCTGTATAAGATGATCCATATTGGATTTTGAAGAAGAGATTGGTTTAACAAACTTGAAATCAAAAGGATCCACATACTTAATTTTATGTTAGAGGATTAAGCATTGTATGAACTGCAGGGACATTAGTCAGTGAAGCTGAACCAAAAAGGGTTGGCTACTTGGCCTGATGTCAAAGACGTCGAAGAAAAACAAAGGTTGTCATGAAGAAAAACAAAGGTTGTCATGAAGTCGAGGGTTCGACTCTTGTTGACCACCTTTAAGAATTGCCAAGCATGTGTGGGATAGAGGGATTACACCTATCTCTAGGTCAGGCGAAGACAAGGACCTGGACCTGGGTTATCAAAAAAAAAGTTGGGTTGAAAAAAATAATCAGCCAAACTACTTGTGAAGTGGATTACATTTTGGAATATTTTGGATTGTTTGCTCTTACCATTGATTCTTTTTAATCAATTTTTCATTGGATTGGAAGTTGCAGAATGGGTGAGTGTAGTTTATTTGGAAGAGTGAATGGGTCCAGACATCGCGGGTTGAAGTACTCCATCGATGAAGATGTCGCGATTTGCAAAGCTGTTGTGATGATTACCAAAGATGAAGAAACAGGTGCGGCTCAAAGAAAGGAAAAATATTGGGAACGGATCTTGAATAAATTTGAGATGTTATACGAAAATCGTCAAGGCCGGACCTCACACGGGATAAGCAATAGGTTTGGTGTTATAAGCAAGGGAGTTCTGAAATATGTTGGCATTCTGAAACATTTTCACAAGACCAGGGCAAACAGTTGGACCGAACTAGACGTTGTAAGTCGGTACACTTTATAGTGTGATTCCTTTTTTTTTTCTTAATGTATAAAATTCCCCCTTTTTAATACTCTAATTTATGTATAAATTTCATTCCTAGGTGCATCATGCCCGTATAGAGTACCTAAGTCGAGAAAAAAAACCATTTGCATTCGAGCAATGTTACCACATCTTGCAAGTCATGCCTAAGTATAATCTACACATGATTGAGATGAACAACATGAAGTTGAGCCAAGAAGAAGGTGGAGGTTCAAACCCCGTCACACCTACGGCTAGTGCCCACAACATCAATATACTAAGTGAAGGTGATCAATATTCCCAGCATGAGAACAACAATACCCAACCCCAACCAACAACATTTTTGCAAAGGCCACCAGGTATGAAAGCTGAAAGAAGGGCTAAAAAATTAGGGGCTTCTTCATCAACTTATGAGTCTATGCTAGAGAAAACATCTTCCTTCATCAATCTTTTCAAAGAACGCCAAGCAAAAAGGAAGCTTGCACGAGATCAGCAAGACGAGGCAATGGAAAACTTTGTACAACTCAAGAAGAGAGAATTAGATTTGAAAAAAGAAGAAGAAGAAGATCGCATCATGGCCGTCGATATTGAATCTATGCCACAAGCGAATAAACTATATTGGGAATCACGTCAACAAGAGATCCTCATCCGACGAGGACTTCTGCCATGAAGTCTAATTTGAATCGTGCTTCTACTACTTTAGTAGTTGTCTTCTTCTTAGTGTTCCGTATCAGTTGTTATACACTGTTGGTTATTTATGAAATGCCATCCACCTTTTGTTCTTAATATTGTGTTTCGATGGCCATGCATTTTTAAGCAAAAACCCTAATTCATTGAACCAAAAACTCCCATCACAAATCACTCACAAGTCCTCTCGCAAGCTTCACACAGATGTGATCAATCAACAAGATATTCTTGTAGCTGGTAGTGTTTTTGTTGATCTCAAATTGCAGCTCCCTTGCCTGTATAGTGTACTAACCAAGACCCATACCTCGAGCTACTTGAACATGTTCTTCATCATTCCCGTCGTAAACCTAAGTTTACTTTCAATCACGATGTTCGTCTTCAACAATCATGTTGTACAAAATTATGCACCTCTTCATAATCATGTGAAGTCTTTCTGGGTCCCATTGCGTTAAAGGTCCAACAACTATAGCAAACCACCCCTGTAGCGCATGCATACTCAACATCTTTCTTTTTAGCTTCTTGTTGTTTGTTGAACTTATCCTTCAGGGGCGAGTTTGTCACCCTGAATGATTGGACTATGGTTGCCAATTTAGGATATATTCCATCTGCCAAGTAGTACCCCATTGCATATTGGTTACCATTTACTGTAAAATTAGCAGGCAGGGCAATACCAACAAGAACATCATCAAAGAGGTTTGAACTATCGTTCAAAATTTCAAATCATTTTCCTTTCAAAAATAATTCTAACATTTTAAAATATGAAATTTTGTCAAACAAAACATGTGTAACTACTAACTACATATCAAACCATAGAAAAATTTAAAATGTTTGAATACACATATCAGAACATCTCACAATAGAACTCATGTAAACAATAAAATAAACAATTGTTATTAAGCTATACTAATCATGTTTATAATTTTTTTTTTAAAAAAAAACGATGTTAACCTATGCAAATCATGCAAAAACTAAAGTAAACCATATATCAAGTAAAATAAACTATGTTAAACTAGTCTAATCCAGTTTAATTATATAAACAATTAGAAAACCCATGTCAATAAACTATATAAAACATGTTTAGAACAACATTTAAGTACTTTAAAAAAAATCATGTTAAACATACAAATCATGCAAAAGAGTGTCTGGATGTAGGATTTTAGAGAGGCATTTTATAGGGACCAGAGATTTGTTGGGAAACTGATCTCCATTCATGTTATAAAGCTAACCAGTTTTCCAACAAAATTCTTAATTCATACAAAATCCCTCTCTAAAATCTTCGATCCAAATACACCATAAAAAATTAAAATAAATATATTAAACGGCATAAATCATGTTTTATCAAGTTTATAAACTAAAATAACTACGTTTAACTACACAAAATAGCTTAGAAATGATAAAAATTCTTATCTGAGCTTCGTTCAGCAGTGGAATGAAGAAAAAATTACGCCAAAGGATTAGTTAGTTAGAGGATCAAAATGTACCAAATTTTTTAGGAGATCGATGGATGCTCCATCCATATGAAAAGAAGAAGCTATAAAAATGTAGCTTATCATGTGTTGAAAGTTGAGTTTGTCAAGCAGAACACAAATTGCTCAAGTGATTGAAAGCATGGTTTTTAAAGCTTAGGTCTTGGTATCGAAACTCACAGCCAGAATTCATCTTTGAAAAAATAATTAATTAAAAAATAAAGTTTTTCGATGGGATCATGGGAAGGAGCTTGGCGCGGTTTCCAAGCTCCTTGTTCCTGTCGAAAAATAATAGCACCGAATGAAAAAGGTTGACCCGATGGGCATTCCACCAATCGGTTTTGTTTTCTTTAGGGCAAGTACTATCCCACTGGCAAACGGTAGCCCTCATATCCACATTTTGAGGGTCTTATCCCTCTTTTTTAATGATGTTTATCGAACTTGCTCCAAGGGATGGGGGTTTTTGTATCAAAGTATATGTGATTTTTGTAATTATGTTAGTACCAAACAACAATAACATTTGTTGAAGTAAATAAACACAGGCCTGATTGGTATGCAGGGAAAATTTGCATAATGTAAATTATCACAGCTGTGGTAGTGATAGTTTGCATGGACAAATAGGGCTATAGGTATCTTAACTAGCAGAGAAATACCATACCAAACAGTTGATTTATGAATTTGACCGGGAATAACTGCAGATGCGAATTTTCCCTGCATACCAAGCAGGGCCACAATTGCAAATATTCACACCTGTAAATATTTCATTATCCAAATATTCAAGATGTACTAACAGGACTATTAGAGCAATGCCAAATTATGTTTAATTCTAAGTTCTTAATTGCTTGGGGGAAATATTTACTCCAATTTTTACCTTTTTACACTTTGCTAACAACTGCAGGTGAGGCTCACATGGAGATCATTCTAAAAAAAATAAAAAATAAAAAAAATAAAATCACATCATTTAAAACTTTGTAACCCCATTAATAAAACTTGTTGAAATGATAAGTTTTTAGAACCATTCGTTTTACTGCTACACTTTTGATGATATACAAGACGAGAAAAATGCCTTTAGAAGAAAAAAATTGTGTTTGGCCCTCAAGTGGGTGTGTCGGTGTAAGAATAAGTTGGGTGTAATAAGTAAAAAAGTTAAGCGTAAATATTTTGACACCTAGCTAGAGGGTGCCTTAAATGTGACACACACACAAAATTCAAGGTTTTGGAGTAGGTGCGTGGTAAAGTTGTTGGGAGTGGTATCACAAGTCACAATCGGGTTCAAAACATATATACATCTTAACATCTAACAATTAACTACTGGCTCATCTTACCAATTAAATAGAAAGTCAGAGTTTTAGAGAGTAAATTCAGAGACAACAATTGTATGTGTGTTATTTTTTCTTTCGTAGATGAGACTATTTCCTAGGTTATAAAGACAAATGAGGCATATAGATACATTGTCAGACTCCAACAATACGAGTTTAAAAAGTGTAAGGAAATCATTGTAAGTATGCGAAAGAAGAAACGCTAGACATAAGAAAAGTCATTATCATAAACAAAAACAAACCACTAACTTAATTACATGAGACAAATCTTCATTACAATATTACAACCCTAAGGTTTGAACCCACCATCTCCTCTAAAGATGGAGGGGTACAAACAAACTACCAAGCTGTTGTTACTAATGAAAATGTAATGTGTTTATTTTTGACACTAACAAGAAGTCTAATTACCATACCCAAAAACATAACATAATGCATGTGCCTCCTACTGTCAAAAGAAGATAACAAAAAAAATAAAATAAAAATCACTATTCAAGTCACTTGTTTGGGTTCTGGTTTTTGGTCTCTCTTTCTCTCTCTTCTTTCTCTCTCTTCCCCCTCTCTCTCTACCTTCCTCAATCTGAGAGACCAAAAAACCTAGTCAACACGGAAGAAAACCCAATCCTTTCATCTCCTTCTCACCCTAATATCTTCTTCTATCTCTCTCTCTCTCTCTATCTCAACCGAATCCAACAACGAAACAGTAAATCAATCCGCTTCAGATCCACGAATTCATCAAATTCCTCTGATGAAAAAATCATCCTAATTTGTTCAAAATATGTCGTCTGAGATTGAGGTCGTAGAAGAAATAAAATCCCAAGATCGTGAAACGACCACCGGAAATGGAGAGACTAACAACGACGAGAGCCTCCGAAATGATGTGTACACAGCGGCGGCGTACGGTGATATGGAGAAGTTGCAGAGATTGGTTGAGTCTGAAGGTTGTTCAGTTTCTGAACCAGATGGGTTAGGTTATTATGCTTTGCAGTGGGCTTCTTTAAACAATCGAACTGCGGCCGCTCAGTATATAATCGAGGTTGGTAGATGAAACCTGCTCTTTTTTTTTTTTTACCCTAATTCCTTTGATGCTTAAAAATTTGGTTTGATTTTTTGTTTTTTCAATTTTGGGTCTCTCAGAATATAATCTAGGTTTTGGTCTCTCAGATTTCTAGAGAGAGAGGGAGAGACAAACCCAGAACCCAAAAAACTAGAATAGAGATTTTCGAATTCTAGAAATTTTAATAAGAAAGAAGTAAGAAAATTAATTAGTTATTCTTTGTTAGTAGTATATTATCTTTTGAATATTTGTTTTGTCAGATACATTATATGTAAAAATGAGGGTGAAATATGCAAGAGAGTTGAGAGTATGTAAAAAGTTATAAAATTTCTAAAAACTGTAAAGAGTAATGAAGTTTCTCAGGATGATTTTTGTTTCATTTTATTACCAGCACGGTGGAGATGTGAATGCGTCTGATCATACTGGGCAGACAGCACTACATTGGAGCGCCGTAAGGGGTGCAATTCAGGTTGCTGAGCTATTACTTAAGGAAGGTGCTCGTGTTAATGCCACTGATTTATATGGGTATCAGGTTAGTTTTTCATTTTAATCCACTTCAATTTTATTGTTACCTAAGTTAATTTCAAAAGTTCAACATCTCTTTTCTAAATTGTTATGTTTTATTTGAAGAAAAAAATAGAACATCAAGGCCCAGCAAGGCTGAACCAAACAGCAAAAACACAAGAACACTAATGTCTAATAACGATGTACTCATACTATGAGCACAATTCTACAATTGTTCCTTAGGTTAGATGTTTCGAGTAGGGCACACACAGGCTTGCAACTGTTAAGCTTAAATTGTACATATGCTACATTTTAAAATAAACATAGCTGCTTGATCTTTTATTTTAGATGAAAGTTCAATTTTTGCTGTTGGAGTACTGCATACTGATAGAAAAAGGATGTATTCATGTATATATGTTCTTGTTTTATCAGGGAAGAGGATGAATCTTATGTTTTCTCTATACTGTTTTGGGTTTGTTTTGCTTTCATCCTCACAATTATAATTTTGCTGTGTTTCTACTGCTGAGTTTCTCCGAGTTTTGGTGATCATTGAAGCTGTGCTGAATCTTCTGGTCATATTTCACTTGGTTGCAGACAACTCATGTTGCAGCACAGTATGGTCAGACAGCTTTTCTTTATCATATTGTTACAAAATGGAATGCTGATCCAGATATGCCTGACAATGATGGAAGAAGTCCTCTGCACTGGTACGTGAAAGATTTAAAACATTTTTTTTTCTTTCTTTTTTCTCCCCTTCCTTTTAATGATAATCTATACATTTAAATCTATTTTAACCTTCTTTTAAGTTCTTTACCAACTCATGCAATTTGTGCGAGTCATATTAAGTTACCTGGACTTATTTCCTTCTGTTGATGAAGTACGTGTGAAGGAATGTACAGTTGAAGCATTAATTGGTGCCACAGCTTTGGATTTAATTCTACAATTTCTGGAGTTCCGTGTATGCTTTTCAGTGTGGTGT